>CAEFZY010011246.1:0-29080 GCA_903066815.1 Brachyrhaphis roseni
TATATATATTATATATATATATATATATATATATATAAATATATATATATTTTCACACAAACCTTGGCTTTCTGGACTCATTTGTGCATCACTGTGCATTACCAAGGCAACAGAAGGGACAAACATTAACATTTGGATTAATAAGAATACTGTAGGGTGTTGCTTTTGTATGCAAAAAGAATAGTTGCTGGTGATGGATGAAAATTCATGAAGCTTATGGCATTATACATGCTGTTCTCCTCTCAGTTTCACACAGACGGACCCTCTGGCATCTCTGGTTGATTTTCTCACAGCTCGTGACAAAACACTGTTAAAAACCTCCCGTCTCTCTGTCTCTGTCTGTCTGTCTCGCTCTCTACCTCTGGAGAGGTAGAGAGCGAGACAGACGCTCACCTGAGCTGATAGAATACGGCTTCTTCCAGCCCAGCAAGTATTTTGTCACATAACAAGTTGAAGTGAAAATGACACATGACAGAAAGTCAGGTTTTTAGTCAATGTTCACGAACAGGTACAGGTTGATGATTTCATGATGCAGTAGTTCAGTAATTCATTTATTATAAGGAACATCCTGTCCAGGAGTGATGCTGACAAACCAGGATTCAGGTTTGTCTCATCGTTCCAGCCTTATGGGGATTGATGAGACAAAAGTCTGGAAAGTGAGGGTCCTGTTACATCTGGTGTAAAATGAACAGGATTTCAGAACCAGAACATCACAGCAACAGTCAAACATGGTGGTTTGATGGTCTGGAGCTGCTTTGCTGCTTTGCCGAGCCATGAATCTGCTCTCTAGCAGAACCCTGAAAGCGGATGTCTGACCATCAGTTTGCGATCTGAAACTCAAGAGCACCTAGGTTTTGCAGATGGACAATGTTTGGAAGATCACCAGCAGGTTCACGTCTGAATGGCTCAAAACAAACCAACTTAAAGTTTTGGAGTGATCCAATCATAATCTGGACTTTAATCCGACTGAGTTGCTGTGTGGCCTGAACTGAAAGGTTGCTCATACCCCCCAAAGTGTCTGAATTAAAACAACTCTAAAACAAAGCAAGAAAGACTAATTGTAAGTCATCAGAAACACTTTGTCAGTTTTTTTTGCTGCCAAAACAGAATAGATATTGGACATAGCTACACCGCTTCCCTTTTCATTTATTTAGTTTTAATTGAAGACCGTTCTGTTGTAACATGGAAATTATTCATCAAGCTGTATTTCTCATATTCACACTGAGGGAGGCAGTAAGCATGTAGTTGCAGAAGCTCGCCACCAGAGGGAATATCGAACACAATAGTGAATACCTTTGACTCCGCAAGCCAATGGTAATTCTGCGCTGAAAGGGCTGCTGATAAACGGAGACGCTCATCTTTGCTCTAATACCTGCGTGGTAACAGGTAAACATTAATTAGTAACTGAATTAAAGCAATGTATTAAGTGTGCTAGAAGTTCCTGCTATTGTGGAAATTCTTAACTTTGACAAAAATTCATACAAGTAACAAAAATTGATAAAATCAGGCAAAAGAAAAAAATATGTCCATATCAATTTATTTCAATATAAAACTTCTGAAACTTTAACAGAAACTGTAGGTGTTTGTCTTTGATAAGTTTTTGGTTGAAATATATTTGTTTTCTTTCAGTGGATACAGAGTCCAGAAATGTTGCTCATGTGAGAGTAGCAATACTTCATAATAAAATTACTCAACGTAAAAGTAAAAAGTACAGAGCAGTAAAAATACTCCTAAAAGTCTTTTTGTTTTTTTTTCTTCCATAAATGTCACTCAATTAAATACAATTGAGTAAATGTAGTTATTGCTCTCTGTCCCTGAGTATGTAGTGGTTAAATATTATTTATTTGTTACTTTGAGTAATATGGCCGCTTATAATCGACCATTACCCGTGATGTTGGAACTTAATAATGTTTCTATAATTGTTTGTGTGCTAGGAGAAGTGAGCTAACGTGGAATAATTTGTTATTTGAGCAAATTTTTAAAGATTTAATTATGCTGCAAGCCAATGGCAATTGAGCAATGCAATGGCTGCTGGCTGACTCCATCCTTGCAGTAGCTTTTTGTACTCGACAAACGGACACTAACATTTAGCACCTGACAATGATTAAAAGTAAAACAGCACCACTTCGGCATAAACAGATTTCGTCTTTCCAGTACGAAACCTTGACTGTTTTCACATTTGATCACCAAGCTGGCAGTTGCCATCTTGGGAATATAAAAGACATCAACAAATTAGTTTTAGAACAAAACTAAACAGACACAATTAGCTGTTGAAAGAATCAAGTGCTGCAAAGTTTGGAGCTGCTTCAGTCAGACTGTGCAAAAACACCTAGACTCCTACAGAATACCTGAAGTTATTGAAAATAAATGAGATGGATACCAGAAGCTGCCAGAGGAGAGAAAGCACTTAAAAGAAAAAACTGTTTTAGTTGGTTGATGTATTAGTAATTTATCTTATTGTCTTTTAAAGTTGTTGACATTAAAGATTCCAGAGGACTGTTTCCTAAATCCAAGTGATGTAACATGATCAGAGCATCTTGGGTTTATTCATTTCACAAAGACTAAACCAGGCTCAGGTGTGACTCCGTAAGTAATTCAAGTAAATGTGTGTCCACGCCTTCCTTCGAGAGATCATGAGATCAATCACATATTGATGACGCTACAGTGGATAAATTGCGTCCACCAGATCTCACACCAAAACGAGAAGCACTTTTTAATGGAGAATTATGAGATATTGACATAATTTATACTCAAGAAAGGAAACGCTGCTGGTAAAATACTAAATAATGACGGCTGGTTGAATGTGTAATTGGCCTAAAATTTTAGTTTCCTACCACAACTAAAAAATGTGATAATCATACCATTCATGGAATTACTTGTCATTTGCTAAAATATATAACTTTAAACTTATGAATGACCAGCAGAAGTCAATATGGTAATGTGTGAATCTGACAGTGGATTAATTCATGTTTATACAGAACAAACAGGAACATCTTGCAGTATCTGGTAAGGGTTGACTACAAATGACTTATACTAATAACTTAGACCCTTAATTAGATTTAACTATTGTTAACTTCCTGTTTGCGTTTTGATGCTTTGTTTTGAAGGGACAATTTCCTGTTTAACTGCTTAAAGGCCATCAAAAGATAGAAGATAAGTTGTATAAAGTTTGCCTCCAAAGTATGTTTATGATTTCAATAATTGCATGTTTTCAATATTGTGTGACTTAAACTGTGCATTTGTCTAATTATCTGCACTCTAAACTTTGACAAGTTGACTTTACTTAAAAAAAATCTTATGTTTTGTTTATTTAATATGTCCTTGTTCAGTGTACGTAAGACCTTGTTGTATGAACTTAATTGAGTGAAGTTAATTTAACTTAGTTAAGTGAAGTTGTTTCAACTTAGATATAGAAAGTAAATGAACCTCTTCTTAACTCAACTACATCAAGTTAGTCCAACTTACATGAACAGTACAGTTTACATAGCAGAATCTTGGAAACCGATTGCCTTAAACGAATTGAGTAACCACAACAAAAGATTTTAAGATCACAAGATTCAATGTTTTATTTTAACAAAATGATATACTTAGTATAACATAACAGTCAATAACCCCACAGGAACCTGGAGGAAGTCTGCCATGGCACCTGAATCTTGTGGATAAGAAAAGTACAAAATAAAAAAAGAGAAAAGAATGAGGTTAAAGTTTAGATTTTTTTTTATAACCTCTGACACACAGACTTACAATACATAGAAGAGACATTGTGGAACTCTCTCCCATCATCGTTGAGGAAAACTGAGACATCACAGGATGGCAGTCCCTATGGCAACAACATCCAGATTAAGCCGTTGTAATGGCTGAAAAAGTGCGGCGGACAGAGGGCACGTATATGGGAAGTGCGGGATCACTTTCTGTGTCAAATCAAAATATGAATAATAGAAAGTTCACCACTTCGAAGCCACGGCGGCACGGCTGACTCTGTGGGCTGGCAATGCTGCCGGACCTGCTAACAGTAAAGGCCAGCGCTCCACCAACATCTCCTCAAACAGCACTTGTGCAAGAGTTAGCTTGCACAGCCTCCGAAGGTGAGACAACGTACAACTCCGGCCAAAGTCAGGAGTCTACAGCATCAAGCATAACAGCATTATGAGAGGAATCACCTGCACTAAGCAACTTGAGCGCAAGAAGAAAAAAAAAAGACTGATCTACTGATCTACTGATGGCATGTGGATTCACCGGTACCATTGGGACATGTGAAGGGTTCCCATGTAACTTTGTTGGCATAAAATAATCCACCTGTGCATGCACAATAATGTTGTAAAATTATAATGTTCTTTAAAATGTTTACAATATATGCATTTGTTTTTGCTAGATTGAGAACAGTATGATATGTAAAGCTGCTGATTTACTTCCACTGAAAATGACAAAATAACAACAGAAAGATCCACTTTTCCATTTTTTTCCACTTAAAAAAGAAAAGTAGAATCCAGATTCACTTCTTTTTAAAATTATTATTAATTATTTTACTCGAATGAAAGCAAATAAGTACCTTTTTTATTGAGAAAAAAACAAACAAAAAACACTTAAAGTATTGAAAGTAGAAGTACCTGCTGAATGTATTCCCTAATGCAACGGTCTCACTGAGTGTGCCTAGTGCACATATTTCCTTTTGATGCATTAACAGTGTGCCATTTTAATGAACAATGCTGCAGATGATGCATATTTTTATGGTGTTTACTCTCTGCGACCCAGTTTACACTCGGAGACGCGATTCTGCGCATCCGAATTTTAGGCATGACCTGCACAGTTAAATGCTATCAAGCAAAGTAAGAAAGAGGATCGATTGCAACGGTCAGTTTTTAGTCAACACAAAGCAAAACCAATGTTGTTGTTTTAACTACACTAAAAACATTCAAGTAAAAGTGAATGTTTGCACTTTTGCTTGAATTGGTTTGTTACATCAAATCTGAATAAGACCTAAATTAAATACATTGTGCTTGTAAAATGTGAAAAAAAAAAAATGTAGGGGAAATATTTGTACCAATATTTCAATATTGACCAATGAAAAAAATGATCAGGTGTGTCTAATGACACCTGACAAAGGAATAGCCACTGATCATTTCAGTTTCTCATCAACTGTAGTCAGTAGTCATACTGCGCATCCTGCATGTGTCAATAGTGAAGGATATTTAAATTTCCTGACACCATTTGCACCCGAGTGTTGAGCCACATGGAGTCGTGTATTGAACCAGTTAACTTGAATAAGTCATTGTTTGGGACAATGTTTTTGTTTGTTTCGGGTTATTGTGTTCAGAGGAGAAGCATGCAGCTGTTTGTTGGCTTCTGACTGGCTTTAACTATTAGCGTGGACGTATTTTAAGTAAAGTCAAGAAGCTGTTTTTGCGTTTAAGTAGAAGACCCCTGCGAAAAGTAAATGCTGCATTGTCTCAGCGATGGTTGTGTTAGAAAAGTTTGAATGCTTCTGTGTCATTAGAGTAACAGCATTGATCACAGGCTGCAATCTCTTTACTCTACAAATAAAAAACCCAGAGGGAATCTGAATGAGTTCTTGATATATCACTGTTATGGTTACACGTTTCCTTTTTATGAAATAGCCTTCATTTTTTCTTGAGAGAGAAAGAGAGAGAGTAAAACCTTTGACAAACATGTTGCTGAATCAGACAAGTAGTTTTTATTAATTATACGTGGTATTTACTCATTTATCCCAGCATATTTCAGTCGTTGAAACATAAAGCAAACTGATTTTCTGACAAGGTTTTTATTCAAAACAGTTTGACCAAAACATTCAAACTAACAAACAAAAAAAATCTCTAGAATTTGAATGACTGTGGCTCCTTTAATCGTCCTACTTTGTTTAATGAGTTTTCCCCCCGAAATGTAATATTTAAAAGGTTCTTTTCAACATGTTTCAGAACACGTGAAGCTTACGTATTTCTTTATTTATATTTTTTTATTGAGCTGGTTGCAAAAAAGGCCAACAATGGGCTAAATAATACCAGCACGCACCGCCACAAAAGTGATCATTAGCGCCGCTTCAGCTAATTTAAACAAATTAAAACCGGAAGAGGGTTGATTAGCGCTTCAAAATAAAAGCGCGAGACCAACAGTCGGCCAGAGAACACAGGAGGACCCGCCGGGTGTCTCTTATTTTGATGGAAACTGGCCGGAAGTGGTCGCTGCGTTTGCCGGTAGCTTTCCCCCTCTCCTCGCCTCCCCGGTTCCTCTCTGTTGAAGGTGGGAGTTTTGTTGCGCGCTGCGTATCAGTGGACGTTTCCCCAGTCAGCTCGGAGGAGAACTGGGAGAATTGGACTTTTTTTTGTGGATTTTCAGAAGATCTCCGACTTGTTTTCCCTCCTCCAGCCCCTCCAGCATAGCCAGCCGACCGATGGGCAGCATGAAGAACCCGCTGTACTGGGCTGTGCTGATCGGAATGACCATCCTGTTGATGGAGCAAGGTAAAAAAAATGTTGGAGCACTTCTAATAGTCGCGTCTGTTGCTGTGCACGCTGTCGGGTTGTTGGCAATTGGCGGGACGCTTTGCTTTGCTGATGCTCCTCGCTGACCACGTCATGACCGCCGGCTGAGCTTCTACTTCAGTAAAGCGATTAGTGAGACGCGGCTGAGCGCTCTCGGCTGTCTCGGAAGTATTTTTACACCAGCAATGTTGGACCGCATCCTTTGACCCGACTGCTCTTTGAAAGTTTAATCCTACATCCGGATGATCCCAAGTAGTCGGGTTGTTGATTTTTATTTTATTTTATTTTTTGTCGCATGTCAGTAATAAGTACAAAAAGGCGAAGTGTTTCTGCAGCGTCTTTGTGATGCACCTGCACGGCGCGGCTGTCCTCCCCCCTCACCCCCGTTGTTCTCCCGGCTTCTCTGCGCTGCAAAGTTGATTGCGCATTAGTTGTTTAATGCGCATCGACAGCGTGGTCAGGTCACACAAGTTAAGCCGTGTATTCTTCTCCAGGGCTGGAGGGAGGTGATGGGGTGTTGGAGCAGCTCAGCATGTCTAACCTTGTCTCCACACCTGGCATTAAACAGTCAGTTCATGCGCCAGACTCGAGGGCTGCTACTATGGAGCTGAAACAACCCAAATGTGAAAATCAGTTTAAACGTTATGGATTTTTTTTTTTTCTCTTCTACTTTCAAGCTCTTATCGCCAGTTTACAATTATTCTGCAATTCCTCTTCGTCCTTCCATAATTACCCTTGGAGTCAGGATGGAATAGTTGAATACGCCAGTGAGTTGATGAATCAGAGAAATAATGAAATCAATAAAAGAGAGGGGGAAAGAGATGTCGTAGGCAGCCAGTGAACATTTTGTCCTCACAGCTAATGTGTCAGGATCAGAAAAGTGGCCTAGTGTTTAAGCATTTAAGTTTGACAAGGGCCAGACTGTCATGGCCCGAGCAGCGAGTTTCAGAGTTGGGGTTTGAACCTCAGAAATTAAAGTAAACAACAACAACGACAAAGAAACGATACATGTACATTAATTATGCACCTATTACAGTAGATGCAAGTTCTTCCAAAGAAATTCAAGTTATATTTTGTTAAGTGATGCACTTTGGATTGTTATTATGCCCCTAATTTTGGTATTTCAAGTGCTTGTACTCTATGAATTTTAGAATATTATTTAAAATCTGAAATGGGGAAGCTTACACTGCAAACTTGTTTCAGTTCGTTGAGGCTCGTCGCTCCAACAGCTGAATGCGACGCTGTGACGGCTGATACTGAAATGCTTTTCTCGTGTCACTGTTTACATCCATCGCTGCTGTCGTCTGTAATAACTTATCGCATACAAGCTGATTGTAATTTAATGTCTTCTTCAACGGAAACACTGCGATTGCAAAATTGTGTTTGTTCGACATAAGCTGAATCCAGACAGAGATTTGCGCGCATTTGTAACAGAAATGCAGCTGGTGCCGTTCAAAAGTTGTCCAAGGTAAGAACCAACCGCCCACAGGGTCGTATGCAGAGGGAAGACTTGGTCATGTGGTCCTACCCAACAAATAAACCTACTGGAGCTCAGATTTCTGGAGAACTTGTCTGGTTATCCAGACACAGATGTACAGACATGCACTGTGCATCACAGGTTGTTGTTGCTTATCTGCAGACCAGTCAGGGTGCCAGAACTGGGCAAATGAGTGTCAGCTGGACTGACACTGTGTCTGTCTTCCCCTGATCTCAATCCAGATCAAATCAATCTGGAGCACATTCACAAACTCAGACTATTGCACACAGAGTGAGATAAGAATAATTACTGAGTTAGTAGCACGCTTGGCGGTACAACTGGTGCATCAAGAAATTAGCGGATACATCACATTCATGCGCCACCAGGACAACAACACCCTTAGACGACCTTGCAGTTTTTAAAACGCTCTGAGAGCAAAGAAGACTCTGTGGGTGGGTTAACATAAGTCTACATTCCATTTTATTCAATGTAGGTTCTAAAGAGCTGAATGAATGTTTGTAGTCTCCGCAGGAAATACGGATATAAAATTATCTGAAAATGTTCAATATTTAGTTTTGTAAAAAGGAAAAAAAATAAAAAATCTGCGCCTGGCAGAGAAATTTCCATTAATCATGAACTGCAAGGAGATATTTTGTGTTTATCTTAAGAGATATTTTAATTAAGTTATACACGTAGATAAATGTAACCCATTAAAGAAAAAAATAAATATGCGATCTTCTGTGGTTAACAAGAGCAAATGTAAACGAGTGGAGAAACTCCGGCTCAGTGGCAGTGGGACTTCTATCCCCCACTGCTATGCAAAACCGTTTCACATAGCTATAAACCCTCTGGTAGAAAACGGAGTGTGGATGCATTCCTGCACCCAACGCTCTGATTGCAACGCTGTTGAATTTTCATTTTTTTTGTGTGTGTGTGTGAATTTTTAAAGGGAATTAACTTCACGACTGATCTATTTGAAGCTGCCATGCGTCTACCTCATTCTGGTGGATGGTTTTTAGATTTGACTGACAGTCTGATGTGCATCTTATTACAACCCCCACATGTTCAGCGATGCATCTTGGAGCCACTCCTGACTTTCCGTCTTCGACTACAAAAGCATCTGTTCTGCCGTGGATTGTAGAACGAAGATGCGTCTCAGAATAAAAGTGAAAAGTTGGGAAAAGAGTAGAGAAAGGACACATTAATGCACCAGTGTTCAGTTAGGTTTTTCCAGTGTGCATTGATTGTCTGAAACATATTTTCACATGATGATCCAGTTTTCAGAAACCTCACCTGCTGTAATCTGGAGCACTTTCGGTTTCCAGACTCGGGTAAGAAGTAGAGATACACCAATCAGACTTTAACTAAACCCTTTTTGGATTTCAGGTTCTGTTTCCCATTTTGGATGTTAGCAATATGTTAGATTCAGCAGTATGGTACTAAACAAAAGACAATACACATGAGAATGTTAAAGAACTGTGATGTTGTTGTTGGATGTTTTGCTTTGTAGAAAAAAAAAAGTATCATTTTATATCAGGCCAAAACTGGCAAGATGATTAAAGGGTAAAAGACAGGACACGGAAAAACAAACTACACCAACTTGCAAAAAAGCAGCAGAAGAGTTGGATTGAAGTGTTGGGCTGGCAGACAGAGGATGTACCTGTGGAGTTATTTGAATGACAGCTGGAGTGAATTATGGATGGGCATTCAATTATGAATCTTCTAATGGTCATTACATTGTATGTGAACCGTAAGGGTTCTGGGGAAGTCTGTTTGATACGTCACCATCTTGTTTTAATTCAATATGTTTCTGCTACCACAAATAAATATGTAGTGTTTAGTTAAATTAGGTAAGAAGAAGGTACACTCTTAATAAGACAGAGGCTATGTCTTCTTCTTCTTCTTCCTCTTCTTCTTCTTCTTCTTCTTCTTCTTCTTCTTATTATTATTATTATTATTATTATGTGTGTGCCTCAAGGTCAAAGGTCAACCCTTGAGCAAAAGCTAAAAATGTTCTGTGTGGAATTCTTTTATAAGATTATCTGAACTGAAACCAAATGCAAGCAATGCAAGATTAAATTAGCACGTCGTTAAACTACGACATTAAACACTCTGTCGTTTGAGATCAAAGCATTTATAGATGGAATATTTTCATTAATGTTAACATAGAGTAATTAGTGTCACAACACAAAGAGTGCATAACCATACTGCAAACATAAGATATAAAACAGTAGTGGAACAATAACATAAAGCTAAACAATGCCTTAGAAATATGACACTTGCTGATGGCAATTTACTGATCATCTGTTTAAGATTTTATAAACAACCTTTAGAAAAAAGAAAATTCAGCACAGGAGAGGAAAAATACTAAAAAAAAAAAAAAAAATGCCACCAGCTTCTCTTTCGAGTAATATTTGCATTTTTTCAAGTTTATGGCGTGACACATTTTCCACTCACCCAGATTTTGAAGGTGATGTTTAATTTCAAATGAAGTAAAATTCACCATGAAGCCAACAAAGACAGGAGCTAAAACATACCTCAGGGTTCAGGTACTCCACAGGTCACGCCAGATAATACACACACCCTAGCATGTGTATTATTTTGTGTATTCCGGTACCTATTATGTACCACAACATGTTTCAAAACACCTGACCAAAAATAGTTCAAGATCTGAGCAATAAGTGAGGGAGACTTCCCAGGTACAGCCTTGCAAATTTTCTTTGACTAAACTAAAGCATGTTTACCGATTGCTGATTCATTCACATGTTAAATGGAGAGGCTGAAACATTCAGCTAATATCCACTGGCGACTCCTTTACGACAAACCATCAATACAAAAGTAGAGAAAAAAAATAATTATGCTACCAGAATTGAAAAATTGTCATTGACCTTGGAGTTGTGGAGAGTGCTCACGTTATATATAATCTCCTTCATTAGGGCAACTCAATATATTCCCATCGCAATATCAGTGTTTCTCAATGTTCGTTTTGCAGAAGATTGTTTGGAATGTATTGATTGCTAGCTAATGTATTCCAAGTGTTATAAACGTGCATTTTTTTATCCTAACATAATATGTTAACCAAAGACGCAGATCCTGAAACCAAACATAATATGCTAACCAAAGACGCAGATCCTGAAACCAGACACAAACGACTTTACCCAAGAAACTGGAAAGATGGAATCACAAATCAGAAAAATAGAGAGATAAAGGACCAGTACAACACCTGATGTAGTCATTGCAATATTTACTTTTATTGTCGAGGTTGCAAGATTTTCTAGTATCATGCAGATCTTCTCTGTTCTTAAAGGTATATCCTCCTGAATACTTACCAAGATTACACTCAATCACACCAACCCTTTTTAGTCTGTTTTAGTTGAACTGTAGCTTGTTTGTCTATAAAGTCCGGTTCATTTGGAGAGGTGTGAATGCGCAATTGAGCTCTGATGCAGACCAAAAAAGTGAACTCTGGTCCACCTAAAAACCTAGGTCTCAGTTCGGTTGCGGTCGGTGCTCTGTGACCACTCCAAAAGGATGTAGCGGAGGGCGTTCTTGGTAAATACAACCAAAACAAATGTGAGTCTAGCGCTGGCGCGAAAATGGCTTGCGATCTTTTACAAAAGACAAAAAAGAAATCCTACAACCAATGCAATCTGATGCTACATTTTCTGTAGAAGGAAGTTGCGCCCAGTGTCGTCTTCTGAGGTTTTGTGTAGTTTCCTTCGGTAGTTCTTGGTGCAGCAGCACCACAGGTGAGAGGAGGATGAAGGGGAACATGGCTTTCAAAGGGTTTGAGTCATTTGACATTGATTGGGGTGTGAGAGCAAACTGCAGCAGCTGAAAATGTAACAAATGTTGCAACTCTGGTCCCCAACTGAACCAAGTTTACTGCACTGTCAGGTGGGGAAACATCTGACGGTGTTTTCACACCTGACAAACACTGTCAGGTGTGAATTTCACTAAGAAATTCACACCTGACTAATTCACTAAGACCAAAAATTTTGTGAAATTAGTTGTTGGTCTATTATATTTTGATTATAACAAACGCCTTGGCAATAAATTATATATTGTTGGAAAGTTAGTTAATTTCCCTTTAAACAGTGCCATGTTTGTATGGGGGAAATACATTTGTGGCTTGAGCGACAGAGTTGAGTATGTGTTTTATGTGTGGTGACCAACCAAGAGTTGAATTGGACGACTTGAGTTTGACCAAAGTAGATATATTTGCAAGTTGTGTTCATTAATTTAGCAAGCAGGCGCGTTGTTAAACTGTTAAATAGGTGATCCGTGCAACCTGGGACCTTCTCATGATGGTAACCAGCTTGGTATCCACACTGCTGTGACATGTTATCCTCTTCCTAACTAGCATTTCTTACCAGTCAGCTGAAGTGGTGGTGCTGATCACTTTGATGAAAAACACACCACCAAACCTGATCCCACAAGTTTTCCACAAGATCCCATTGCGGGGTTGAAGGCTTGACTACAGGCATCTTTTTAATATCTTTTTTTGCACTTTCAGACTTTCTGGAGATTGTCTCCATGCATGAAGCAGTTGCTGAGCTGAAGAGCTCCTTCAGTGACAAACTTCTACATCCGAAATGCTCAAAGGCTTGTCATTGCAGATTTTTTCTTCCCAGCAGCTGAAAGACTATACCACCATTACTACTCCCAACAAAAATCAATGTTTAAATATATTCTGTTTTATTCAGTTTAACTCATTTTGTGAAAAAACTTCTGCTGGTATTTGCACACCTCTGCTGTCACACAATTTTTATCGTCACTTATTATTTTACATTTTATAAACCATTTTATTAGACTTTCTTTTTTTTTAAAGGTTTCATTGACTGTAGTGGTCTTTATTTAATAGTTGTCGGACAGGAAATGGGGTTGTGAGAGAGGGAAGAGGCAGCAAAGGTCATCGGGCTGGGACTCGACCCCATGAGGGGTTCCACCGCATTGAGGACTGAGGTCTCCGTTTACGGGTTGCCTGATTCTTATTGTGCTTTTATAAATTTCACATTCTTACGTTTGTGTGAATCTACTTACTTTGCTTGTCTCTTCACCACTGTTGCACCGGGATTTCCCCATTATTATGAATGATATTTCTGCTCTTCTCTCACATCAATGATGTAAAAGTCAGATAAAATGCAAAATGACCGTTCTGATCGCAGGCGCACCGGACTCGGGCGAGGGGCGGGACATCGGGATCGGGCTGTTCGGATTGTCGTAAAAAAAATGTCTGATTTGGGAAAAAGAAAAAAATAGGCTTTGGATCACATTTGTTTGCTACGTTGATGTTACAAAGTTCTTCCAGCAACAGTGGTCAGATATCCAACCTGACTCGTGACAGAAGCTTGTTGAAGGACCTCAAATTGTTTAGGCATGCACTTTATTCTGTATGTGTAAATCTAACCCTGTTTGGATTAGAGAAAGATCCCGTTCAAATTGACCAAAATGTTATAATCATTCCACCCTGAAACTACAAACAGAAATGGTTTGAATGCATCACTGAAATAATATGGCGCAGTGGGTTGTACTGTTGTCTTGAAACTACAAGGTCTTCATTTTGAATCCCAACCCTGGACCCTTCTGCGTGGAGCTTGCATGTTCGTTCGATTTTCTTTCTTCTCTTTTTTTTTGGGTACTCTGGCTCCCTACCACAGCCCAAAAACTTCCTGTTGGGTTAAAACTGTACTTAATACGACCTGAACGCTGTGGCGGTCCTTGTACACAACCCCAAGTGTGAAGCAGACCATTGGGGCTGCCTGCAGCAGCTCCTCTTCTCCTGCTGTGGAGAAGCAGAGCACTTCTCCTCCTCTGAGGCCGTATGTGAGGTGGAGCAGCTTTCAAGATGTACTCCGCCTTGCGCACAGTCTCTTAAGAACATAGGGGCCTCAGTTCAAATAATAACATTGCTGCTCCTTGCTCTGAGAGCTGCCTGCCACTGAAATATCCTTGTTCAAGGAGTTGCAACTGATCAGAGGCTTCCTGTTAGTAAAGTTGAGTCTTGCTTAACTCCTCTGAAGTCCGATTCCTGCAGGGTTTTAGTGTGCGCACAGACACAGCGGCACATGGCATGTACAGATGTGGCCCTACATGTATCCAAAGATAAGATTGGTTTCTATAAAACATGAAATATTAATGAAGATATTTAACATTTTGCTTTGCATGGATGCCTCAGTGTGTCAAACAGGTTAATAATGCGCTATCATTTTCAATACATTTGCAACTGTTTGTCAAGAAATGGGTTATGTCTTAAAAAAAAGTAAAATATGACCATTTAAAGGTTGGCAATATTTCTCTCGTCTCAACGTTGGGAAAGTCATTGCATAGAAGGCTATTTAGCTCCTATTAAGAAAATAATAATTTGAAAGTGTTCTGCTATATATCAAAACAATAGCAAAATAAGACTTGCATTAGGGTTTATAACCTTTGTCAAAGTTTATACCTTTGTTTAAGTTGTACAATTAGTTATAAAAGAGATTCAACACTGTATCCATGGTTCCTGTCCGTACAAAATGTTTTTTTGCGGTGCAAAGAACTGGTCCACAAAAATGTCTCGTAACAAACTGGCACAACATGGTGACAGCTTTAGCAAATACGGAGAAAGCATATTTTTTTAATTAAAGTTATATACTGTAGCTTGAATAAAATGCAACTACATAGCATTTTTTGAGAAGTCTGGATTGCTTTATGTGTATTTTGCATGTTGCCTATGACTGTTGCTGGTGGGGAGAGACAGTTCAGTAAGCTAAAACTAATAGAAAAATGTAAGCAACCTACTTGCATACTGTATGTGGACTGTTGCATGTAAAATTCAAGAGCAGTAAATATTTATCAGTATTGGACCAAAGAAAGAAAGGCAGTTGCAAGCCTTTAAAATTGTAACACTTTTGATTGGTCAGATAGACTCAAAAATTGTAACAGTAGCTGCGTGGGGGGCGGGGATCTAATTTTTAGTCATGGGACCCAAGATTCCTAGCGCCGCCCCTGCTGCTGGGTGAGATCCAGTCTTGCACACATACGTAGCGTCTGAACCACCATCATCTTTGATAAAATTAGTTGTAGTGTTGCCAGCCTGGTGTGGGAGCGATCAGGTTGTTGCCTTTACATGAGGTCAGCATAGTCAGTTCTGCTTCAGATTCTCTAACCAGTCCACGGTGGTGCATGCAGACCACAAGTTATGCATGAGCCACCAGTGCTTCTAACTGGCTCCTCCAGGCTTCAGCCAGGATGTTTAATGCATGTTCAGAACAGCCAGGGAACAGGCAGAATACGTAATTGGGAACTTTCTGGTTTTCTGTCTTTGAAAGTGTCTTTTTGTGGGATATTGCTTAAAACCCCCCCCCCAAAAAACCAAACAAACCTCAGTAGTTCATTGGTGGAAAAAGATCCAGATTTTCCAAAAATGTAGTCTTCATAAACAGAACATTTCAATAATCGACAAAATCAGTTTATTGCCCAGCCCTAGTTTTAGATTATACAGAAATATAATTTTGCCCAAATACCTGAGTGAATAAGAATTTCAACCTCCTTTTTTTAATTTAAATTTTATGATATCTATACATAACATGGACCGAAAGAGAACAAACATCCCACACAGTCAGTCAAGTTAATTTAACATGAAGCTCAAAGTCAAAAGTGACTAATTTCTTTGAGTCTACTGTAACGTCTGTGGTGCTAAAAGGAAAACACCAGCAGAGCACAGTGCAAAGAACAACTAGATACACAATGTCTAAGTTTTACCTCTTTGGGAGAAGGGCCTGTGGTTTGATAAAACTGAAATTAAAGGGTTCAACTAAAATCAATTTGCTTAGATTTTCCTAAAACACCACTGACCCATGGCCTTGACAGCAGCTCGTTGTGTCAGTTCTCAGCTGCAGCAGGGACCTGCGGCGCAGCACCAAATAGATGACAACATCAAGAAAGAACATTATGTAGAAATACTGGAAAAATATCTCTAGGCATCAGTCAGGAAGTTAAAGCTCTGGTACAAATGAACCGTAACAAAGCCCTAATCTCAGTCTCACAGAAAATCTGGACGCAGAGCTGAAAAAGTACATTTGCGTTTAAAACGGACTCTCTTACATCAGTGCTGTATAAGCAGGAGAGGAGCAAACCTCCAGCAAATTGTTGTGAGAAGCTTCTGGACAAAATGTAGCCAACAAACTCGGGAGCTTGTTTTTAAATGGAGTCGTTTTCACTGCAGTCTGACGTCCCTCAGTCATTTTTGGGATGCAGCTACAACTTCAAATATCTTGGGGTTGCTGCAAAGCTTAAAGCCACATGCGTACAACCATCTTCTGACTTGTGCTGCTAGAGTCTCGTGTGTCTATTCGGTCATTAAATGAAAAATGTGTCTTTTTTCTTCTCTGTTTCCACCTTCCTAGTTAAGTGGATGGTTGCATGCGCAGCAAAAAGTCAAATTTAACTTAATGTCTTACGGTGCCCTAACACTGATCTCACCATGCGCCAACGTGCTGCTTGTGCAATCTGGAATCAAAACAATACCATGGGTCCGTAGGAGCAGGAAAATATCACACAACCTCCCTCTTCATTTAAAACATGCCACAGTGCAGAGAAACCCACAGCTCTCAACATGTAGCTTAAAATAAACCTCATGGCCTCGAGTATAAAAACTTACTTTCCTTCACTCTCTTCCCTTATAACCGAATCCATTTATGTGGTTCAAGAATTACCCATTTCCCTGAGTCCTTTAACCCACTACACCAATTTGTGAATCTTCAATCATCTCCCCTTAAATATTTAGAATAAATACTTTCACCTTGAACAACAAAGCGTTGGTTTCAGATGATACAAAAGACATCGTAGAGTACACAGGGGTGATCCAGAAAGCAGAATCCACGCGGATCCCCCGGCTGGAAGGTGAGGACAGTTCTGTACTTCTCTGTAAATCCTCTGTGATCTGTTACTGGAAAGTCCTTTTCCTTTAGGCTCGCCTGCAGCCAAGAAAACGACCAGGCGTTTCTTTTGCTGGCAGCTTTGGAATCTATATTTTTCTTCCCAATTATGTGCTTCAAACATGAAAGGCAAAAGCAAAGGCTCAAACGCATGCCTTTTGTGTATTCATCTAATTCTCCGTAGGAGACTAACAGAAGTCTTTGTGTCCTCACTATTACCAGCTCTGCTTGTTGCTGTATTAATGCTGATTGGCTGACAGCTTCGAGTCCTCCGATTTCCCTCCCACCGTACGCCTGCACTCATGTTTTCTGTCGACTGAAGCCCATTCAGAGACGGACATGCTGTACGTTGGGGTGTTACGCGCCGGGATGTGGTCTGGGTTGCGTCGGGTCTTTTTCTTGACTTGCGGATGGCCTCCCACACACAGGTGTGAATACACTGGTGTATTCTGTGTGAAGGTAAACCTACAGTGGGATCATCAATAGTCTGACTCACTTATGGGTAGGATAGAGGAGCTAGAATGTTATCTAAATATGTAAATTGTGGGGAATGAGAATGAATCGGTTCTGTGTCAAAGCTCTATCTACTTCACCTCTTTGAAGATCCTGACAGACTCTATCTATCTCGGCAGATGGTGGAAGTTGTTTTGCACAGGCAATCTTTTTGCCATACAACGCGGTAACAGGGAGATAATTTTGCCATTAGTATGCAAAAGTATTCTCAGATCAGGAACCTGAAAGTGTTGCTCAGGATTTCAGCCAAAAAGTTTGCGGTTTGACCCTCGACTTCCAGAGTCGACCTGATCTTAGGAAGGATTTTAAACTCAACATTTCGCGCCATGTGTTCATTTGAGGCATGTGAGAAAACCGAGCAAGCATTTGTTGCGTGAATACACTTTTTTTTTTCTAAGTACCATGAAAGTACTTGTAGTTGTTTGTTGTTCTGCAGACAAAACTATTTGTTTCAAAAGAAAATCTGTTATGGTTCACACAATACAGCATTAACATTAAAAACACAGATGTGTAAAATCTGCATGCATGATACTATGTAATTTATCCCAAAGGGAAATTAAAGAGTTACAGTAGATAATGATAGCCTTGGGTATGAAGGAGCTCCTGTAGCAGTCTGTAATGCAACGAATTCGAAGGAGCCTCTGGCTGAAGGCGCAGTTTTTCAGCGACAGTCTCATGAAGAAGATGGTCAGGGTTGTCTGTAATCCGTTTGATTTTTTAAATTTTTTTTAATGCAAAATCCTTCTTTGTACCATCATCTCCAGAGATCTCAGGTTTTTGATGCTGCTGCCCCAACAGATGAGGGCAGAAGAGGCGGCTCTGCATCACATTATGTTCCACAGGAGAGGAGTCTGACATCCGACTGACATGAAGAAAATGAAAACAAAATCGCTAATGAGCCTACTTAGAAAGTTTTTCCTTAAAAATAATATAATTAATGGAAAGACGACTCAGGCCAGTGACGTACACGAATGTTACCTTGTATTACTGTTCCTTCACGCACCACAACTGTTTATTTTTGCAGTGAAATGGCTAAGTACCTGTAAAGTCCAGGATGATAATGACTCAAAGGTCAGAAGTGAAAGCATGTGACTGCAGGTGCAGCTACATTTGTCGCACCCATGAACCTCTGGGGTTATCGATTTTACACCAGGAGGCATCGGAAAGTAATTACCTGGTTATATATGAGGTGATTTCTCTGCACAGGGGATAACCTTTTCACTTCAGTATAACATCCTCTACTCACCCTGGAAAGTAATACAGGACATGTGGGACTTCACATTCACAGAGGAAGGAGTGATCGGTCAGGTTATTTATCACAGCTGCAGACGGATGTTCTCCTCTGTAGGTGTTTGGACTCGTAGGTTTCTGTTTTATTTTTCTTTTTATTGTTCAATTGTTGAGATCTCATTTTAGTTGCTTCCTTGTGTTAGTTAATTCCCAAACATGACGTAGGAAGGACTTTGCTTGACTCAGGAAAAGAGGTAAAAAGGGAATGTTATGCTTGGGAGCCATCATACTCCATACTTTTCATGCAAAATTGTTTGTCCCTCTCAGAGGACGAAACGTATACATCCTTAAGATAAAGCTGTTTTTATTTGTCTGCCTTCAGCAGAAAAAGAGGGCAAAGAGGCCAAAAACCATCCACCAACTGTGAGCTGAGAGAGCGGGGGGCAAACCAGAGAGAAATAGAAAGCGTGGCGTACTGGAGGTATGGAGAACAGCTGGGGAGAAGAGAGAGAAAAGGAGGTAACGAGGCAGTGAGAGAATGAAGAGAGAAAATAGGATGTGGATGAGAGAAACAAGAACCGCTCCATGTTGTGTTGGACGGCTCCTCTTCCCAACAGTCTTAGCAACCGGGGCACAAATTTTAAGTTGCCAAGAAAATAGATATCAGTGTTCCTTTGAGCCTCTTCCTTCTTTCCTCACTAACCAGACTTCACACATGCTGCTTTTATCAGCTATGAATGTTTTGAAGTGAGAGCTACGTGACGCTCCGTGAGTGTTTTTAAATTCACTTTGTCGGCTAAAGCCGTGGCGTTGTGTGCTAAAATGCCGTTGCTGTGGCTAAGAATATGGTGTCACAAATGATAACGAACAATTTTATAGTTTGAAATGAAATGCACAGAATAGTACTCTTGTAGTTAGTTGTAGTTCTAAGTATTGCATTTTTTTTTCTAAATTATGACCCATTAACTTACTTCTCTGTAATAATCTTGTTGTTAAACCTATTGGAAATATTCCACAAAACTCAGAAATATTGCAGTTATTACCTAGTTAACTTCTTTTTTTGTGCCGCTTGTATAATGTCTTTTTTTTAACTATGCGAATGCTAAGTCTCTGTGTAGCTATACTATGTTCTTGTACAGTGATAAACTCAACAATGTCGACTAGATTAGTACTAAGAATGATGCTAATGTGCACATTAAACACCAAATACAGTTTTTTTTTCCATTTCTTTGTTCCATAACGACACACTACAACTCCTTCTGTTCCTGTGAAATCCCAGAGGTTTTTCTTTCTTTTCTTTTTTTTTTAGCATGCCCAGCCAGATATGTCAAATGAGGATTTATTCTTGGGACCAAGAGTAAAGAAGAAAAAGTCAAGAAAGAATAAAATAAAGCTCTACAACTCTGAACCATTAAGCCGTCTGCTTCTTGAGCCGACATGTTCTCTGCTGTGCTGTTGGCTCAAGAAACGCAGCCTTATTTATTGTATTTGACGTGTCGCGCTGCTATACATTCATCATCATCACGTGTAGTTTTACAGGCCTGGGTGAAATTTTGACCCATATCTAAACTCTGCTTACCTTGGGATTTTAGTGTTGCGACCTCCTGGTCCATAATATGGAGCAGAAAAAGCTTTGTGTCGCCGAATTGATTTTTGTTAGTGAATATAAAACATCGGTACTCGGTCAACTTGAAGACTGAGCACTGATGGGGATTTTTTTTCTTTATTTTTACTTTAATAAAGATGAGGATTGACTTTTCATGTTTTGCAGTTTGTGTATGAGATTGAGGTTGCTGATAGTTTGCTTCAATCATTTTCCAGGATTGTTGGGAAAAAAAAAACTATTCAGATTAGTAAAAAAAAAAAAAAAAGTTTGAGTTTTCCAGACTTAACAATTAAAATATTTTAATAAAATCTGTATCTCTAAACAATTATGTTCTTCTTCATTGATTTAGATTGAATTAATAATCTAATTTGAAATACTACTACTACTCTCAACTTAGTTTTTCTTTTGCCAATCTTTTTATTAGTTTGGCTTTCCAGCGGTCGATAACTCCATAACTTTTTTTTTTAATCTCAGTTTTGAATTTGAAAATGTAACCGCATTTCTTCAAAATTAAATAATAAAATAAATGCTGGGGACAAAAAATCAAGGCAAAAAAATTGCACACATTCAAAATATGAGTGATTTTTTTTTTTTTTTAAATGTCTCTAGTTTTAATTATTGAAGAAAACACATCGAAAAGATGAAAAGGGACATTTAGCTGTTTTTTTTTTTTTATCTACACATCCTCAGATCAGAGTTTTAGACTAAAACTTTGTGGCTTTTACAAACTTTTGGCTTTAAAAAAATCTAAACTAAGCTGAAGTGCAGACGGTTCTCTCTTTATACACAAGTCTCCCTCAAGACGCACCGATAAATGGTAATGTCCGGCAGTAGTTAGGGTTTGTCAGATAACAGATAGTGTTCGCCTGCAGGAGAGCAGATGAAGTGTCAGACCTCATCTCTGAGATGATGAAGACATGCTCCTCGTCAGTTTTGTTGACTGCAGATGTTTTTCTTTTTTCGAGTCAGAGGGAAGTTGCTCAGCCTGAATTTGGCAGAAATGGAAAAATGCTGGCATCTAAAAGAGGATCAATACTCACTGAGATGCGTATAGCGATTTTTAACTAACTAGAAGATTCACAGTGTAACATTTAATAGTAATAAATAAATACATGTATGACTTAAAAAATATTAAGTTTTTTTTTTGTCAGAACAGACATCATATTAGATGTTGAAACGATGTAATAATTATTTATGAAAGGAGGAGTGCCTTTGTGTTCAGATACGTTCCCATTTATTTGCAATATTGCAGCATAATGCATCTGATACAATACAAAGTCCTTAACAGGACTGACACATAGTTCTTTATTTTTTTTTTGGAGATATGAAAATCTCTGTGGGATCAGCAGCTCAGCTCTGAGACTTGACATATAGCAGGTGCCATTGACAGACAAGATGTCACTATATTAACCTGCTACTAAATCTTATTCAGAGCTAAAGATCTTCAGTCTGCAGTGAGGATGACGGAGACGTCACAGCAATAAAAACTGAGCCCCATCCCGACGAACGACACGTATGCTTTAACGATAAATCCACAAAAACTTGATAGTATCGGACTCCGGACTCGTACGTCTAAGCTCAGACAATCTGTCGTCTCTTCCGGTCACTGCGGCGAAACGAAGGCCGTCATTCAGTCCAAAATGAAGGCCAGGTTTAGGACTTGCTCAAGTCTAGGGGAAAATGTATTTCTGTGAATGTGTGGACTGGAAAAAGACCTGACAGGGACATGATGTGAAAACGGTGCCTGCAGCCACGCCCCCAGAAATGTTACATTGGGACATTTTAAAGGAAGAGGCGGCATTTGACCCCACCATTAACCTCCACTCCCTCTGCCACTTTGACAACAAAGTCCTGTTGTGAAGAATTAGCATATTTATCTTCCTCCTGCACATTCGAATACACACTCGTAATGTTAAAACACATTTATTCTGTCTCGTAAATTCAAATTGGTTTGCTTCTTCCACACGTCTTTCTCTCTTTCTTATTATGAGCTCGCATCCCCTGAGGATTCCAATTTTCCACTGCAAAACTTTGTTCTTCACCGTCAATTACAGCAGGCCAGTGTTTCCTCTCACCCTATTATTACAAATCAGAAAACAATTACATCTCATTCTGACTGCCTGATTGCCTCCTGTCACTCGAGCCTTCTCTTCCATAATTTAATATTTTGCTCAATGATCACTCAGAGCACTAATAAAAGAGGCTCCCATTTACAGCGCATTTCCTCGTCGTCAGCCGCCCCGCTTTTGTTGCCTGGTAGGTGTTTGGTGGAGGAGAACGGTGTGTGATTGAGCTAAGCACGAGACAGACCTTCACATTCTGAGTGATGAATATGTGGTTCTGAGCATTTAGCCTCTCGGCAAAGAACCTGAGCCCGAAATACGTCTTCTCTCTTCAGTACAAGAGCGGCAAAAACACTTTGTGTAAAACAAGCAAACAGCTTCCGGAGCAGAAATGGTTTGAAATGGAAGTGCAGGTGGGAAATCTTCCTCAAGTCATAGTTCTCAAACAACAGAAGTGCTACTTGGGCTGCCTGTAGTGTTACTGGCATATTTATTATTATTATGTTTTAATATATTTTCAGTTACTTGCTTGAAATTACCAGAAAGAGAAGCTTGGTGGAAAAACTTCCTGGAACTCAGAGTATAAACTTATGTGAACAAAACTGAACCAGAAACAACTCAAGAATATATTCAATGACCAGAATATCTGCGAAGTACAACCGGCAACAAGTTTAAGAGCAACGCATTTCTTTTCAAACAAACGAAAAAAAATTAAACAAGATCAAGGTGTAAACAAACCTTTGTTTTTCTCTTAGTGATGGCAAAGATTTATATGCAAGGGAGGCATGTTATATTGTCAGGTTGGAGTTCATGAGAAACCATTTTCTATTCCGATGTCAGTCCTGACCCTCCTGTTATTGTTTTTTACTGCAAAGTTGAAATTTGTGATATCAATATCATTCCTAATACTTATTCTTCTCCGTAGGTTAGAAAATTAACCCGTAACAATAATAATATCTCTTGTCAGCCTGGAAAAGAACTACACAAAAAAATCTTCAATTCTAAAAATCAGGAGTCTCACAAAGACACTTTAAATGTATTCTTAAATATTTAGTTTATGTATTTATCTTCACTCACTTTATAGCTTTTGGGTCCATGTGTTACAGGCCCCATTCACTTCGGACCATCCTGTAGGCAGGAGCTCCCGGAATAATAATAACAGAAAGGTCGTCATGTAACATTCACAGCGCCAGTCAAGTTAAGGATGCCATGACAAAACTGATGAAAACCCAGACATTTTCATCAACCAATGAAATCCCCTCGGATACTCTGGACAAAAACTGGACGGCTGACATGTCTGGGGGGGGGAAAGTGTTTGGTCGCTCCGTTCTGCTAACACTTAGAAATCATCAACGGCTCATTGGTGGAAGTGAGGGCGTTGCACAACACAAATAATTATCCGGCGAGAAAGCATGGCGCCACATGGTAAGGCGTAATTTAATGAAGCTTCTTAGGAAATTATCTGCGTTACTATCAGGTCACAGTACTCATTCGATAAATTATTTGAGAAATAAATTCAATTTGACTTACAGTTCTGTACTAAAATGATGGGCCTTTTAGTTATAGAGTAAGTAAAAAAGGATTTTTTAATTTTTTTTGGGAAAGTTACAACAAGCAATTTAATCACATTATAGCTCGTAAAGAAACCTTGTTTCAAACCGTCTAGGTTTGAATAATTAATTTTTCAATATATGCAAATGGTCTAAAGGTAAGCCAAAGATGCAGTTTTAAACTTAAGTCTCCAAGTAAAATAATAAAAAATAGATTCAAATCTCAAGGGTCAAATCATCTTGACCATATGTGGATAGTCTATATCTGGGAGCCATCATTTCCTTCCCTTTGTAGAAATGACAACATGGTGATCCAGCTACTGAAGATTAACAAAAAAAAGATGTTTTGTTTTTGTCAATTCCCAAAAATCTGCCAGTAAGGATTTTAGCGGTTCAATCACCGGCTTGCTCAGCGCAGAAATGTCTTCAGTGCATTAATTTGCTGTTTGTACTGACATGAGTGTGTGTTGGACAGAGATAAGGCACCGAATGAACCAGCAAATGAATATCCAGTGAGAATTTTTATTCTTCATTCTGCAAATATGGTTTTCAGTGTGAAACGACTCTGAGTGGTCGGCAAGACTATAGGAAAGCCTTTTAAAACCGAATTCTTCCCAGCTTGTACTGCGACTGGCCAAATGCAATGCACTTCCTATTCGTGACATGACATTTAGCACATGTTTTATCTCAAAAACAAACTGGCAGGAAAGCACATGTGCTGTCACGAATGAAAAATGATGGCAATACAAACCATAAATCTCACAGCTTGGAAAACCTTTTTTCTGACATCCTACAAAAAGCTATTTTGTGCATTAAACTCCTATTTCCAATTACTCCACAGATAGAAAAAAAAAAGATATTGTACTAATTCATTCACATTCTGCTCTTGTAATAATTCCACTTTAGTCCTCAACAACTTGCAATCCAGAAGCTTTTTCTCGGAAATGTGACTTTACTTGTTTGACAAAATAATGTTGTCTGGGTTGTGATTTTGGAATAATAATAATAATAATAATAATAATAATAATAATAATAATAATAATAATAAAAAGACAGAAAGAAACAAGAGATGCAATCAGCTTTAAATTCAGATCAGATAGAGCTCATCTCTGTACCGGTAGAACACTAAGAAGTAAAACAGACAGAAATACAGCAGGTTGAAACAGAGTGTCTGCTCTCCGTCATCACATCATTTCTCTTTGTTCTGTGATAGATGCACAGCCTTTAGATTGGCTCCTCTGCCTTTCTTCAATACAACTTGATGATGGAATATTGGCTATTTTTGGACCGTTGAATTATTCTTACACCCGGCTCTAAATATGCGTCACACATAAAGGTGAAACTGTTTCTGAAGACGGAGGACGCCAGGAAGAGTGAATCCTGGAATGATGCCCATTTTCAACATGGGATAAACGGACGAAGGAGAAGATAATGCATGCAGACATTTACTGTTGTTCTGTGGCCAGTTTAGAATCGCAGGTTACCATGTGCAGGTACGTCAAAAACATTTGAATATTGAGAAAACGCTGATATATTTTTATGCCACAGATAATTATAGACTGAAAATAATTGAGAACCACTAAATCAGCTCTTCAAATTCCTGGGTGAGTTTTGCGTGACGATTCTCTCATTGCTGCAGGTAAGCTTGTCTCTTCTGTTTCCTGCCATAGTTTTTCCTTCTGCTCAACTTTCTACGACTTCACTTCAATACGGTACTGTGTGAACAGTCGCGTTGTTTAGCAATGGCCTTTTGTGTCTTTCCCTCCTTGTGGAGAGTGTAGACCATCTTCTGGATATTTAATTCTCAAGGGGAAACTAATGTTGTAACTCATTTAGTTGGAGAGTTATTGTAGATGTTGATGGCTGTGGGCAGGAAGTATCTTCTGCTGCAGTCTGTATTATAATGAATTTGAAGAAACCTCTAACTGTAGACTCATGAAGAGGACGGTCAGGGTTGTCCATCATTTTCTTGATTTTCATGTAAAATGCTTCCAGAGGTTCAAACAGAACCGGCCTTCTTTATCAGGTTGTTGAGCCTTTTAGGTCCCTGGCTCTGACTCTGCTGCCACAACAGAATGGTGCTCTTCACTTTCTTAAAGGAAAAATGTTGAATTTTTTCTTGTTGAAATATTCAGATTTTTTTCTTTAGGTGTATGATGTATGATCGTTCGTGTAGCGACAAAACACACATGCCCAGTTGGAGTCAGAGCCACCCGGGCGGTCGCACTGTTAACCTGTTGCACATTTTCATAACATATTCTTCCTTCATGAGGAGAGAAATGACAGAGTTTCCCATGCAGCCGCCTCAGGGCTGCTGCGTTGTGAGCCATGGTGTGCTGAAATGAACTGCCAGCATTGGCGTAATCCAATATAGAGTGAGGAGGGGGCGAGAAGTATACAACTTTAATATGAAACTGAAACCACAAATACTGTGTAAAATACAAAGCAGGCGATTTGGTAAGAAAACCATGAGATTAACAAGTTCAGGGGGGAAACTTGTTAATGTCCCTCCGGCTCATTTTGGGGAATCTTGAGGCGTTCGAAGACCAGAAGGTTTTACAAATACTGTCTGTCCAAAAAATAGAAATCATGTCCATGTCAGAAGTTATCAGTTTGAGAAGTTGTTGCGTTTCAACGGAAATCCTCTTTAGATGGGAATGAACAAATGATGAGTAAACTACAAGAAATCCGGTAAACTAATTGCCAAGCAAAATGAGCGCTGCACAGAGACCATGGTCTTGTGCCGCAACGCAGGATCAGTGGCTTATCAAGCCAACTCTAGGTTCAGGTCAGGATTTTCTGGTTCATTTCTTACCTTCACCATTCAAAATAGGTGCAGAAAAAAGTTTCCAGATTGGAGAGCAGGACCATGAAAGCGCTGCCTTCCGACCAATCAATAACTTAAGCAAATGAAAGAAATTAAGAGGACATGAGTTGGCGAATCACCTTTTTTCTCTTCGCTGAGTTCTTTCATTAGGTTTTCCTTTTCATTGGAAAATTTCTTGAGAGACGTCGCAGAGTCGGGATGGCAGGAAATGAATGTAGATGTTTACAATGCCTCCACCTGGGGGACTAAATTTGATCTCTAACAGGGTAAACGTTTTATAAGGAGCAGTTAATACAAAACAACTTAAAGCCAAGATATCACAGGCATGCTCATTTGACTGTAATATTAATAATCATCTTTGTTTTTTCTTTCGCAGGTTAATTCCTGAGTTACACTAACTTACCTAGTGGATAAACAGTAAAAATAAAAACCTTTAGTAGGCAGTTAGCTGCATCTCTCATTCATGGTCCCCTAGAGGAAAAACAGAAAGCTAAGAAGATCATGAATCACTACATGAATAGTCACTAAAATATGAAACCCACACAATGCCACAAAAAGTAAACTAAGTCCTTGACAATGCTTGGAAGTCAAACTTAAGTAATAAAAAACAAATCAAAATGTAGTATCAAGAATTACGTTGATTTTAATTAATTTTGTTCAACAAAGACAATTTAAAACAGGGTTTGTTTGCTTTTTCAAAGCAGGTTGCAGGATTGGATGGTCAAGGTTGAGAAATATTAGTTTCTCGATGGTGCATTTGAAACGTTTTATTAATATTTAAGACTGATATTTTGAATTTTTTTCCGCTCAAGTAAAGAACAGGAAAGCAGCTTATGAGAGAGGGGGAAGACATGAGGCGAAGGTCAACGGGTCGGGACTTGAACCTGTGACGGACGCGTCGAGGACCGAGGCCTCCGTTTGTCCAGAGCCGCACTAGAGTTAGGTTGCCCAGAGCAACAGAAGCATCATTTAAACCACAACAATATTCGTAGCTGATCATCAGCAGAGACAGATGATAACAGCTGATTAAGAGAAAGTGGAAAAAAGAAGCGAAATATGGCAGCTATGACTAATAAAACATGCTGGACAACAGAATATCAAGTCTTTGTCTTGAGTTTTAATGATATACATTTATGATTAAATGTGTGTCATGATACTCAAGTCCTGTACTGTATTCTACTTCATCTTTATTGTCATATTATATTGAAATCGTCAGGGCACGTTCAGGCTTAATTATGTATACAAATGCCTTTCTGCAGCACCTTCATTAAGATAGTAGCTAAATTTGTATCAGTCCTGACCTAATCAACTGTACTTGCTAACACACAGAAAAACAGAAAATCATTTTGACATACAGTAAAGGCTGAATTTCAATATGACTTCAGATAAATTCTCTTGGCTGTGCAGTACTGTCTTTCCCATTCTAATTTCAAAAGACATCAACAGTGGACTCACTGGCACAACGAATTCAACATTCGCTGTAGTCGCGTCACCGTGGCCTCACTTACTTGGGGAGTACCCAGCAGTTTGTTGGTAAAGGAGGAAAATCGCGTCCAGCTTTTCTGAGCAGGAAATGACAGCAGGCGGGATTGTTGCGTATTCAGCCTCGTCTCGTATTCATTGATCAACCATCAGGATTTGACGGCTCCACACCTTTCCCTCTGGTTTGAATCTACAGTCGGGTGACAAAAGGTTGAGGAGGAGATGATGAATCTGTTTAAGCCGTCATTTTCTACGTATGTTAAAAAAGAAAAATAGAAGACAGAAAACACTTGGAAAATTATGACTTTTGTGCAGAGGACCATAGTAAGAAGGACATCTGTCGCCGGATCGGACCTTACACCTTAGTGCTTTGCTACTCCTGATATTTGAACTCGAGGGTTTGATTAGTCTCCATTAAGAGCCTGTGTTGACCTCTGTGGAGTCATTCCTACTCTTAAGGACAAATGGAAACCCTTCAAATGGCTAGCAAATAACTAGCCATTTCTTTTTTTAAGAACTAAGATCTGTGGATTTCTCTTTTGCTATAAAGGCTAATTTTAAATGACTTGATAATGCCATTTTAATCTCTCTGCTGTTGAGACCGGCTCTACATTCATGCAGCCTCTGTTTCAACTCCTCTGTGATTTGGGGGTCATATTTCAGGCAACATTTAAGCTGCTTGATGCTTCACCAGTCCGCTTTTTTTTTTTTTTTAGCTAAAGATACTTTGAAAAGCCAAACCTATATGTACGGTGGCCGACAGGTGCAAATGCGCAGCAAAAGAGAAAACATGCAAACAAAAAAGAAAACACCCCCGAATGAAATGCAGCAAATAAAAAAAGAGACGCAAACACCCCCGAATGAAATGCAGCAAACAAAAAAGAAAACACCCCCGAATGAAATGCAGCAAACAAAAA
>CAEFZY010011252.1:0-89756 GCA_903066815.1 Brachyrhaphis roseni
ATCCTGACCAGATGCCCGAGCCACCTCAACTGGCTCCTCTCGACGTGAAGGAGCAGCGGCTCTACTCTGAGTCCCTCCCGGATGATATATCACAAATAGTTAAAATTTTTCATATTATTTAATCTTTTAAGAAAAACTAACGTTCATTTTTTCACCTTTAAACTTGATATTAATACCATTATTTGCTTATTAAGGGAAAATGTAAGAGAACGTGAACTTCTGTTGAATATGAGATAAAGTTATTTTGATTGTCGTTGGATTATTTTTTAGATTTATACAGTTTTATTCTGAACCTTTTGTTTGATAAGTTTGCATTATTTTGTGTTTTTTAAGGAGTAAACATGTTTAAGCAGTAGTTCTGGTGAAATCAGAGTTTGGCTGCTGTTCTCATAACAAACCTGTGGATGTGTTTGGGCGTATTAAAGCGTTTCATCTGCCAGACGCGCCAGCGTTTGTCATTTTCCATGCTGTTTGTTCACCTGTGCTTTGAATGTTTGCACATATATTTGCTTTTAGCTCATGAATGCTCACACAGTCAGTTAAGCCTGTAATTGTGAGGTTCACATTCTCTCTTATGTTAACAGCTGAATAATGTTTGATTTATTTTAAAACGTAATTGTGTAATTTTATCCACTTTTTGTATTTGTTGCCTGCTGGTTTTATTTTTATGAGACCTATGCAGCAACAAATGGCTGCAAAGCAATAAAATTACAAAGCTTATAGAAAGAGAACAAATGTCTTTGTTGTTGTTTGAGCGTAAAGACGTGACACACCTGTCATTATGTTTACTGTTTTAGCCAAATGAGAGCGAGTTGGAGATGAGGATTAAAAGAGAAAAGCACAATCTCTACTGTCTCTAATTAAACCTGTAATCACAGCCTAAAACAGAGCTAATCACTCAGCTGTCTGTTCATCTGTGTGTTCATTTGCAGACGCATCGATTACAAGCTGAAGAGGCAGGACAGCACCAAAACGCTGCTAATAAAAAGTGAACAACTGCTGAGGATCGAGGAGCAAGACTTCGCCATTAGACCAGGCTTTGGAGGTCAGAAACAGGAAAATAATCATAAAAAATCCAGCAAAACTATTGTTTAACAGACAATAGCTTTCCTCATTTCATCCCTGATCCCTGATGAGTTAATCCACTCACTCACACAGAGAAAATCACTCCCACGCGGATGATAGCAGCGCTTTGATGATGGACACTGGGTCACTTAGACAGCGGATGTGTCAATCCAAAAATCAGCAGCGCTGACCCAGATATCACCACTGTGTGTGAGAGTTAATGCAGTTTGGGAATACAGCAGCGAGTGAGCTCAAATGTGATTGGGACCTGCTGTGTGTGTGTGTGGGGGTGTGTGTGTGTGTGTGTGTGTGTGGGTGAGTCGGGGGGATTCGTGGGCATTAATCTGGATTATTTTCCAAGTCTGGAGCAGATGGGAGGTGGGAAACAAAGGGTCATCTGCAACAATGACCGTCACACAACAATGCATGTAACAATATACACACATCCTCAAAATGATGTTACTGTACTAAAAGCTAGTGTAGAGCAGATGTATTAAAGCCGCTGATGTTAGAAGTTTTAGAAAGTGATAACATTTACCTTCAGACCCATCTGCTACTTGAAGAGCTTTTCTTAGATGATGTAGAAAGAGAAACACCTGCAGGAATGCAGCAAAGTCAAGCAACAGAAACACTTATTAAAACTAATATTACATATTAAACTGGAGAGGTGTTTCTGTTACTCTGAAAGTAAGTCTTCGGTTTCAGTGAAAGTGACTTCAGTTTAGAAAAATCTTCAAAGTGGATGTTGGTAAGGAACATCAATACGTTGCTTGCCAACTACCATAAAAGAAGAAGAAGAAAATCTGTTAAAAATAGAAAAGCTACTCAGGCTAACCGCCACTCAATGTATTCCTTGCTATAGCTAACCGTATCAGAACTAGCTGATGTTGACGCTAACTGCTAATTTAGATATTCATAACTAAAGCTAACACTATTCAAGCTAACTATCTGTTTAATAGTAAAGCTAACAGTTGTCCAAGTAACTGCAAGAAACAGTTATTCATTAGAACAGCTACTCAGGCTAACTGTCTCTCAATATGGTCCTTGCTATAGCTAACAGCTACCAGGCTACTCCCACTCAACTTATTCAATATACTATCACTAAAAGCTACCCAGTCAAAATATTCTGTATCAAAACTAACACCAGTTCCAGCTGATTGATATTCTATTTATTACTAAAGCTAACAGCTATCCAAGCTAAATGCTACAACTGCTAAACTGCTACTCAATCTGTTAAAATTAACAGCTGGCTACTCAAGCTAACAGTAACTCAAGCTTCACCCCTAGAGCTAACATCAAGCTACTGGTTATTCAAGCTAATTAGCACTCAAACTGTAGCTACCCTGTTTTAAACGACTGGGTCTAATATCTATTTAATACTTCAGGATTATTAAAATATCAGAGTTAAATTTATAGCTTTACCGAAGTTAGACTAGCTGCTACATAAGCTAGCAGCTAATCTAAACTATTTCAGAGCAAATGTTCTATCGATGTAAAACAAACTGGTGAGACAGTTATTAGCATTTTCCTTGTTTTTTCAGTGTAGCAATGCTGTCTGTTAGCACTGAGTTCACTAAAAGCCTCTTTTCTTTTTTATCTTGCTAATAAACTTCTTTTTTTCTAATACTTTGATCTTCCCCTAAAAAGAAGTTATAACTCTAAGAAGGAGTTATAGCCTCATTTTTTAGTGACCTAGATATGAGCTTGAGTGGACGATGACATGATTTAATTTTACCTTCATTTGTTCATTTATCTGGCTGAAATTCAGCGTTTTTAAAAAAATAGATGTTATTTCTTGAGTAAACTTTCAGTTCAAAGGATGACATAAAGGAAATCCTGCAGGAGAATCTAAATGTCCTTCACATTGACTTTTACCTTCAGTGTTTGTAGCGATCATATAAACAGGATCTTTCTGAACAGAAGACAATACCATAATACGTTTTGCTCATGACATTTTCTTCCTTTCACTTTTTATAATCTCATCCTGAATTTATTACCTTATTCCACTGATTTCATTCTAAGGTTGAAGGTAAACTTTATGTGTTCTTGTATTTTGGCAGAAGTTTGACATCTTAAATCTCCAGATATGTTTTTAATCCCGTTGGATCTGGAAGATGAAGCCGTATTTAACGTTTTCACTGCAGTCTGTGGTCCTGCCCGTCATTCAGGGTGGGGTCAGCAGCGGCACCGCCGTCTGCCCCGCAGCCCTGCGGCATTTCCTCTCACTGTAATTTAAATCTCAGCAGTTTGCTCTCTCCGATAAGACTGTAGCGTCTGGAGATTTAAAGTCATCCCCCGTCAGACACCTCAGGGCTCAACCCACACCAAAAATACTCCATGTGGCATTTAATGTTATTTCTTACACGTGTTTATGACTAATGTTTCTAATTCCAGGTCAACCTTTAGGGGGTCTTTACACATCAAAGTGAAACATTAAAAAGCTTTAATTTCTCCATGTGTTTTACAAAGTATCTACACATGTTGACTGGTTTCCTGCTAAATGTTTCCAACTTCAAATCATCTATATATTGAACACAGCTGGGATTTTAAGATTCTTTGTCTTCAATTTGAAACATGAAACTTTGAAATGAGAAAAATGTCAAACAGGAATCAGTCAAAACTCTGCAGAGTATTTTTAGTTGGAGGCCAATGAGTCCAGATGGTGCTTGGTGGAAAAATTCTGCAAATTTTAACTGGCATCTGGTTCATCTGCACGCATCGAATGGAAACAGAACAACATAATTATGTCATTTTCATTTTTATTTCATTTTCATTTTATTTATCTGTAGGTACTTTATTAATATAAAGTTGTTTATAGATGTTTTGATATCTGTAACAAGCGAATAAAGGATTATTCTACTCTATTCTACTTTAACATGAGAACATGCACAAATACATTTATTGGCCCTCTGATAGAAAAATATTTAATGCAAAAATAATCTCACACAGAAAAAAGGGCAAATATCCAACCTTTAATCTGAGTTGAAATATTTGTGACAAAAAAAGAATCTATTTAAAAAATTATAATTTTCAATTTGAACTCCTTGAATTACGACATCCTGAATAAAAAGCTGCTTCCTTCTGCCTGAAAACAGAAAGTGGGATTATAATCCAAAACATATGTCCAAACCGATGCAGAAACTGTTAATCTGACATGAAATCATCTTCAGTCAGAACCAAATCCTACAGAAACCATCAATAACTACCACTGGAGATTTTATTAAATGTTAAAAGTCAGATTTTTTATTACGATTTTAATAATCTGCAATAAAAGCCAAATTGATTAAATTGATTTTAATAAAGTGTCTCTAATTGAACAATTAGATATTACGTTATATTGAGTTATTTCTATGACATAATTGTGTTTGACATAACAGATTTAGCGTCAGTAAACCTCCAGGCTGCTTTGTCTCTGTGTTTCTCTTAAATCTGGCCCAGTGGATGAAACCCGAGCTTAATCCGACTTACAAAGCTCAGATTTGCAGAACCATAATCAGGTGTCTTTGACTCTATGAGAATGTAACAGTGATCCAGGAAAAAGTCTCTGGTTTTAGGCTGGATTTGTGATGAAAGGCTGTGAATACAGAAAATACAAAAACCTTCAGATATTTTTCAGTTAGCAGGATAATTAAGAAAGAAATGAAAGAAATGAACACATCTGGCTTGTTTGGCTGAATGAAGGAGAAATCCTCTTCTGTGTAACAAAACAACTTATTTTAAAAATGTAAGTAGGTAGATTTTTTTTAACTTATAAGTGTTATAAGTGAAACATTTTCCAGTGGAAATAACAATTTTTCATCAATATTTAGGAAATTGACTTAACACAAACTGCTCTCTTGCTGCAAAGTGAGTTTATTTTTGTCTTATTTTAAATGTTCTAGGATATTTGAAACCAGACAGAATACTTGGTAAGATTTTAATTTTTGCAGTGTAAGTGGAAACATGTGGTGGTTAAATGTGTTCATCGGTTTTTCTTTCATTTCCTGGTTCTGTAAATCTCTTGGAGTGAGTTTGGATCGATGGTGTTAAAATAATATTTTGGTATTATTGTAGAAATTCCTTTTTATTAATTTAGCTTCATTCTGGTTGGTTTATGTTTTATTTGTTTTCTGTTTAATTCTGACATATCCTGGTTTAGTTGTGGCTCTGCTCTCGTCTCTCTGCCTCTGGTTTGTCTTCCTGCCTGATTCAGATAATCACCCTCCCTGCATCCCAGCCTCTGTTGTCAGATCCTCCCCATCAGGATCAGTTGTTGTGTCACTTCTGGATCTTTCTGGATTTTTTTTGCAGCTTTTGTTTTGGTTTCCTCTTTAACTCGTTAGTGAACAACATTTTGGCTTCAAGAGAAGCTCAGATTTTACAAGAAGAAAAGCTGGAGCAAAAACAGAGCAAAGCGTACAAACGCTCTAAATGCTAAAATGCTTTTTATCTTTTCATGCTCTCACGCTCCTGAACACTTTGTTCTCTGGGAGGAGATCCGTTCACAGCAGGAAAACATCCTTCAATCAAATGTCTAAATGATTTTGTTACCTGGACAACAGACACGTTTGTTTAAGCTTTTTTTGGTTGTGCTCCAAAATGTAGTCTATTCTGCAAAAACACAAAATCTTACCAAGTATTTTTGGTCTAGTTTACGCTTGGAAAAAAAACTTACAAAAATATAGGAGCTTTATTTAAGCTCCTATATTCTCATAGAACCCTATGAGATTTTTTAGGGTTCTGTCACTTTAAATCCAAATAAGCTGCAAGTGAAAATGGCTGCAAACAGATGCTCAACTATGCAACTGTACATCTACGAAAAGCATTAGTAGAACCTCCTTCACAACCAACAAGAATGCAGCAAGAGGTTTCAGGATGGAAAATCAACAACAAAACAAAACTCTTGTCTTTTCCAGCAGCCATTGTACGGAACTTACAGCGGTAAAACCAGATGACCAAATGTGCTGGATCTCAGCTTTGGTTGCTAGGTAACGATCTGTACTCGGCTGGGGTTGCTAGGAAACAGGTAGTGCCTGCTGATGTGTGACGTTACATTGTGGAGGTTTTTGAAAGGACTCATTTTCCAGACATTAAAAACATTAACTTATTGCCAAAACAACGCTGGTTTTTTTAAGTGCTTGGGTTGTTTTGTTTTTTTTGAAGCAGAGGAAACTCAAATGGAAGTATAAAAATTTGCAAAATGTACGTTTTGCATGATATGTTCCTTTTAAGTCAATACCTCCTTAATATTGATGAAAAAGTTCTAGTTCCACTGGCAGATTATTTCATTACTAATAAAGCATTTTTTCCTTTATATAAGTGAAATAATCTGCCAGTAGAACTAGAACTTTTTCATCAATACAAATAATTTTCTTTACTTAAAACAAGCTTCTATGTCTTGCTTAAAACTTACTTGTAAATAAATGTTGTCTTAGTTCAAGTGTACTAAAATATTTGCACCAGAAACAAGACAAAACTACTTGGTTAGATTTTGTGTTTTTGCAGTGTAACACTTTGAAAAGATGTGAGAGTGACTCCTTTACGGACATGACTGAGTGAAACGCTCCGGCGTTGGCCTGGACTTTCCTCTAACAGACAGTAAGGAGATGAGGCGGTGTTGACACTGGTCGTTGTCGGGGCAACGCTGCCGGTTCTGACTCCCGGGCCCAAAGCCGAGCGGCAGCAGAAGTTTTACAGGCCTGGCTGTCAGTCGGTGTCAGTAAATAAACAGTTTATTGTGTGGTGGGTATGAAAACATCCAGCCAAAATGAAAACATGGCTTCTTTCCCTGCAGCCCACGAGAGGAGGATCAGGAATGCTGCACATCCAGAGAGCGGCCACACAAAACCTACCTGTTCACTGCAACAACAAAACCTGACCAAGTGTTTTGGTCCAATTCTGCTCTACATATCTCAGTACACTTGAAATACGACAAAACTAACTCACAAGTAACTTTTTAGCAATATAAGTTTGTTTTAGGTCAATAATTTATTTATACAGATTTTTTTTTAAGTGCTGGTTCAATTGGCAGATTATTTCTTTTAAAACTTGAGAAAAATCTCTTGTTAAAAGTGAAATAATCTCCCAGTGGAACTAGTATTTTTGCATCAATATAGAGGAATTATTTACTTAAAACAAGCTCCTTTATCTTGTTGAAAACTGACTTGTAAGTTAGTTTTGTCCTGTTTTAAGTGTACTAAGATATTTGCAATAGAAACTAAACTGAAATACTTGGTAAAATGTTGTGTTTTTGCAGTGCAGCCGTTCACACACATTCCTCCTGTGTTTTTGTTTTGTCCAAGCCGATGGCCGCCCACACTGCGCCAGGTTCTGCTTCTCCTGAGGTTGTTTTTTACTGCTCTGATGTGATATTCTAATCTTAAATGTTTTCATTCGCTGTGAGCAGAAAATCAACATAATTAACAGAATTAATAGAAAAGTATTTTGGAGCAGCTCGTTTGTTTCTCAGCTGTTTTATTCTAGACTTTTGTTCGTGTTGCTTTTGGTCGACTCTTTGAAGATACTTGGATGATATCAGTTATGACGATATTTAATTTCCCTTTAGGATAAATAAAGCCTCTTTGAGTTGAATTGAATAAATTTAGACTTTTATATTTAAAATATGTGACTTTGCTCCCAGATTATGTTTAATGGATTCATTCTCCAGACTGGCCGTTCTACTGGTTCTTCAACTTGTATTTTTATGATTAATACTTCATCACCTGCTCCTGATTCAACTTGTTTTTATTTTACCTTTATATTATCATGAAAACATCCTCAGAGACCGACAGAGGCTCTCAGTCTGTTTTCCTCCTGTGGATTTCACTTCCTGTTTGGTTTTTCACATTCTGTCCCCATAACAAGGTTGATTTATGACTTTAAATCTGCAGTGAATTGTACTGTTGTTCGTGTTGAAAGAAGGGTGTTCATTTGTTTCGTCTCTAAGCCACAGCACAAAACAGATCCTAAAATTAGCCGAGTACATTTCCAAACACGAACAGGGTGTTGGAGCTGGCATTGCGGTGGGCAAACATTCTGAAAACCAAACACCATCAGATCCTGGTTATTTTGTGGAGGCAAAGCAGGAACAGAGAGTGGCTGCGATCAAAGCCTTTTTTCCTCTAGAATTTGTGCTGTTAAGCTTTTTCTGCTCTGTTTGTGCTTAAATCAGGTTTATACATATTTAATCTGCTAATGAGGCGAGCAGAGGAGGGCCAGATGTTGGTAGTAGGGAGCTTGTGGTAAAAACAAAGGATATCAATGAACAAAATGAGGTTTAGAGGCCTGAACAGAGGGTTGGATTAAAGAACTGCATGTCTGAGTGCCTGACTTTTCCCTACAAATCAAATCAGAGAACTTTTATCCTAATCCTTTTACAGAGGCATGGAAAAGTTTTATCTTATGATAAAAAGGACTTTTCCATTTCCAACTTCATGGAGCGTTTCTGTTATATCTTCAACTAGGAACCAAAAAATCTGATTCCTAAGTACAAAGAGACCATAACACCTACTTAAGCTAAGGCCTAATCAAGCTAACATTAATCAAGCTAACATCTGTCAACACTAATTGTTGTTTAAGCTAACAGCTTATAGTAAACAAATATAACAATTGATAAATCCAACAGTAAATTAGTCTAACAGTCATCCTAGCTGAGCTACTTAATCTGGTAATTAAACAAAGTGTAGCTAAGAATTACTGAACGTTAGTTTAACTAGCATCTAGAGAAGCTACTGCTGAAGCTAACATAAGGTAAAACATGACATCAGGGTCCGCCATGGTGGTTGTTTTTCTTCAGGGTGCAGAATAGTGACGTTTGTCGAGTATCAATGACGTTCAGGTTGGATGAATGCAGTCTGGACAAACAAACTTAGGCCACATTTGAAAAGATCAGACACTTATCGGATATTCAAGAAGCCTGGGTTGTATTTGAAACAATCAGCTCTGTTTTGTTCTGATTTTGAGTGAGTTTAACGTTCTGCTGTGGTTTCAGGTTCAGCCATCCCAGTGGGCATCGATGTGCAGGTGGAGAGCATTGACAGCATCTCTGAGGTCAACATGGTGAGTTTCTGCAACTCTGTGAAAGGCCCATAAAAATCCCTGCAATACTGAGTCCCATCAGAGAGAGAAATCTAAAAATATCAATCAACTGAAATAATCAAAACATCCTTTCAAGCACATTGATTAACAACCATAAGAATCTCCTGAAGTGTTTGTATAAATATGTTCTGTGGAAGTGGATTTATTTGCTGCTCCATTGTCGTCCATGAAAAGAGGAATAATGATGTGGAGCCGCTCCCTGCGGCTCTGCGACCTCCAGGGTTCGGCTTTGAACTCGGCTCATCACCGGCTCACACGCTTCTCTTCTGGGCTGAGATGAATGATGCAGAGGAAGGAGCTGTCATGCCTGAACTGGAACCAAGAGCCTCCCAGTTCAGAGAACCACATACAACTCCTTTAAACCCGTTAATATTCCTAAATGAGTTAATAAAATGCTGGAAAAGGCGACGATCTAAAGAAAAGTTACAGTTTTCAACCCATAATTTTTGCAACCTCAACATAATGAAGGTTCCCAGTGGTTTTTTACATGATCTTTGGTCGTTCTCGTTTTACCGGCATGTGAAAGTCGAAGGCCTTCTGCAGAAACGCTTTATGGTCAGACGGGATAAAATTAGAGCTATTTAGTCAAATTTAGAAATTTGAGGACTATGCTTACAAGTCCATACCAGGAAAAACCTCGGCATTCCACCCTGGAAAAATAACATCCGAAGAAGTCTGTGATAGAAAAAACTGATTGATAAATATAGAAAATTACGGCAGAGTATTGTTTTTGTAATTACATCAATAAAGTCATATTATGAGAACAATAAACATGCAGAAGAAAATCCTAAAATTATGAGAAAAAAGTTACTTAAATGGAAAAAGAAATGTCAGAGTTATTGATGAGACCAGCTCAGCAAATCTGTGGCTCTTCCTTTGAATTAAACTCTGTCATTTCAGAGCTTTTACTGATAATTATTATTTCAGCTTTACTGTCGTGCAGCTTTAGTATTGTTTTATTACCATTTTCTTCTCGTATCATTGTGACTTTATTCTGGTAATATTACATCTTTATTCTCTTCTTATGGCAACTTTATAGCTGTATGACTCGTTTCTCATAATTTTATGACTTTAGTAATATTATTCTTGTCATTTTCGTAGTGACTTATGTTTTTCTTAGCTTGGCCCTAAAAACCCATCATAGAAAATATATTCAAAATTCAGAAATCAGGTTTATTTATAGTTTTTTGGACAGTATTTTTTATATTTGGGAAATATTTGATTATTTACATTAATGTAAGACTGAAATAGATTGGAACAATTTCAGCCCATTTTAAGGATTTTTGGGATTTTACTTTTCATCCTGACCAAATGAAACAACTCTGCCCCCTGCTGATGTGAAATGGTACTGTTGGCATATTTTAGGTAGCTGTAAAATTAGCATTTGTTTCCCACAGTATCTTAGCATAAAAATACATTTTTCACAATCAAAATACCACAAAATTGAAATATTCAAACAGAAATAAAACAAATATAAATGATGTGAAACTGTCAGGAGCTTGTTGTAAAGTGAATCTGAAAGTGGAGTAATGTCTCCATCCTCCAGGACTTCACCATGACTCTGTACCTGCGTCACTACTGGAAGGACGAGCGGCTGTCGTTTCCGTCCCACACCAACCAGAGCCGGACGTTCGACTCCCGGCTGGTGAAGAAGATCTGGGTTCCTGACGTCTTCTTCGTCCACTCCAAGCGCTCCTTCATCCACGACACCACCATGGAGAACATCATGCTGCGGGTTTACCCCGACGGAAACATCCTCTACAGCGTCAGGTACAGATCAGAGAAAAGAAACGTCCTCACAGAAACATCCACAGTCTCTCTTAGAAAAAACACACATTTAAAGAAAGTCTCTATTTCTCAGGTGAAACTGTATCCTCTGCTGGTATTTATCTTAATTTACCAGATTTTACTGTGGGAAACGTTTTACCTGCAGTAATATTGCTCCTTCTGTATTGTATCCATGCAAATATATTTAATAGATATACTCATTTTATTCATTTGCTTTTATATTTGCATGTTTTATTTGTTATAAATATGATTCTGTGTATTTTTATGACTACTTCAACAATATTTGCTTTGTTTATTTGATATATATCTTCAGTTTAGCACAAAAAACCAAAACTAAGTCAGAATAAAACAAAACTGGGATTTTTATTGGCTGCAGATCCACTGTCTTTTTTTTCACATATATTTTTTTATCTAAATTTTTTCGTGGTTTAGATCTAAATATTTGATTTGAAGATGAAAAAGACTAAAAAACAAACATATTTTTTTAATTCAAAAACATAATAAATATAAATGAAGTTTTTTGTTAGGAGAAAATAAAACTCTTTAATATCTCAAACTGTATGCTGGTTATTTAAGCTAAAAATAAAAAAATACCTTAAGTTTCATTGTGTAACTATGAACAAATCAAGATATTGTTTTTTCTGAGATATTCAAGTTTGTGTGAAACATAAAGTAAATCAAAATATGAAATATATGGAAAAACTGCAGCGATCGCTTTAGCTCCTCTCGCTATCATCTGCAGGACCGTCTCGTATTGAACACACAGTCTGAAGCCCTTAAATGTTTTTTATTTTGAAACTGATTTTTCTTCCTTAGCTTGAAAGAACATTCAAATCCAAAACCTCCATAAACATAAAGACAAATATGGAGTTCCACACGGCTCAGTATTTGGTCCTGTTCTTTTCTAAATCCATGCATACTGCTGAGGAAACCTCAAAGAATGTTAAAAATCCTAAAAATATAAAATGAAGGTTATTTCTGTTCTGATGTGTGTGTGTGTTTCAGGGTGACGGTAACGGCTCTCTGCTCCATGGACTTCAGCAGTTTTCCTCTGGACACTCAGAACTGCTCTCTGGAGCTGGAGAGCTGTAAGAATCAAATCAATAACAAATCCCTCTGAGCTGTTAACCTGCTCAAACTGTAAGACAGAAACTGCATCAGTTTCCTCCTCTTTCTGTCCCTGTTTGCAACCTGCAGATGCTTATAATGAGAACGACCTGATGCTTTACTGGAAGAACGGGAACGACTCTCTGAGGACGGATGAGATCGTTTTGTCCCAGTTCTTCATTGAGCATTTCCACGCCTCCAGTGGCCTCGCCTTCTACAGCAGCACAGGTAGGAAAACTGACAGTTTCCATCTTTAGATTTAATGATATGCAAAATCATTTAACTGTTCTGCAATCAAACCAAACAAATACAACTTTTTAGTGACAAAAAAGTTGTTTATCACACCTAATATGGCTAAAATCACAGTTTATAGTTTGCATTTATAAAATAACGTTTGAAACAAAATGAACCATAAAACATGTTTGCACATTTATAAGTAAATTTTTGACAAAAAACCCATAACATAACAGTGATTAGCCACATCGCTATAGTGTGATGAATCTGATTAAATATGTAAATGAGCTGGGAAATATCAAAGTTTGTTACTATAAATACCCTTAGTAAAGTGAAAATGTAGATTAAGTTGTATTTTCTATTTCTGTGCATGTAAGAAATATGAGGTGATGATCAGAGTATTTTAATATGAATAAAATTAGCAGACATCTCGTTATCAGTTCTCAGGGTTTGAAGTTAATCTCATTAATCTGAACTCTTAGAATAATTTCTGTCATATCTCACACATCATATCTAGATTATTCTACATATGGCCATGTTCTGCATTGTTGTACTTTGTTCTGTTGTTGCCATATTTTGGAGTGAGACACTGTAAAACTGAGTTTTTCACTGTATTAGTTTTTATTTTTATTTCCATCCTTGGTGGCCGTTCAGAGACTGCTGGTTCTGGTTCTCTGTCCTGAGTCGTAGATCGATCCGAATCTGTTTTTAACTCACTGTGACTGTTAGTTCATGTTGTATGTTGGATTATGTTAATCCATCATTAATCTGTCAGACTTTTGAAGTTTTGCAGTAAACACTAACAGCAGGAAGTTAACCCGTTGTGTGCGTCTGCAGGTTGGTACAACCGACTCTTCATAAACTTCATCCTGCGGCGCCACATCTTCTTCTTCATGCTGCAGACGTACTTCCCCACCATGCTGATGGTCGTCCTGTCCTGGGTTTCCTTCTGGATCGACCGCAGAGCCGTTCCCGCCCGCGTGTCTCTGGGTAACGCACGCATTATAACCTCCATCAGTATGGCTGCCACTTTGGGTTATTTCTTCCTTTAAATAATGACGTTATGATGTCACCACCTCCCACACCTTCACATTGAGTCTATCTGAGCAGAGATATGAAGTATTCCTGGATAAACTTGAATTGTTTTGTTATTAAGTGTGTAAAATTATAGTTTCCTTGAATGGTAAAGTATTCTTGGTAGTTAAATCACTATCAAAATATGATAATAGCATCACACCTAAAAAATATTGTAGTTTATTACTTTAATGAGAAGTTTGTTTATGATTAAAATGGCTAACCTGGTTTTTTTAAAGGTATTTAGAATTTTTTCTCTTATTCTAAGGATTTTATTTTCATTATTTTCTTAGGAATAAGCATCAGATATATTCTAAAAGTACAGAAAACTGCTAAAACTCTTTTTGTTGTGTTACAAGCTGCAGCATTAACATTATTTTAGCCTCTTCTTCCTCTTCTCGCTTCAGACCAAACAGGTGCACAGCGCCCTCTGTCGGACGTTTGTCAGAATGCCAGTGATTAGGCTGCAGCAGTAATGTCTGACAGAACCGTTTGCTGTGTCCTCCTGCAGGTATAACCACCGTCCTCACCATGTCCACCATCATCACCGGAGTGTCCTCATCCATGCCTCAGGTCTGGACGTCTCCATGGAGACGGACACTTTCTCCAACTCTCATACTGACTCTCGTTATTTTCTGGTTCAGTTTCTCTCTTAGTTTTCTAAAGAAATCAGTGAGATAGAAAAATGGAAAGATAATTACCTTGGAAATTATACTAAATTGAACAGCATATAGCTTTATATCTTCATAATTCAACTAAAAAACTTGAACCAAGCTTTTTAAAGAGGTTTTGGTTAGAATCAGTCCAGTTTTGCTCTTCAGATGTTTATATTTGACTCTTTTTCTCTGTAACTTCTGCTACACATGACATCTGACCTTCAAAAATTTGTTTTAGCTAAATAACGAATTAAAAGTTTGAATAGAAGTAAATGTGGGTTTAAAAGGAGGCGTGTTTTACTGTGCAGGTGTCGTACGTGAAAGCTGTGGACATCTACCTGTGGACCAGCTTCCTGTTTGTCTTCCTATCTGTCATTGAATATGCTGCCGTCAACTACTGCACCACCCTGGAGGAGATGAGGAAGATGAGGAGGGGGAAGGTCAGTTTCAAAACCACAACAAAAATCTACAGAATGATGGCTTACTTTGTCTCCCCCCTGTGGTCACACTTTGACATTACAAGTAATTTCTAATTTTAGAAAAATAAAAAATTTGTCAAGAATTTTGAAGTTAATTTTCATTTTGAGATAGAACTGAATATCAGATTGTTTTGTTTTCCTTCACATTTTGAACTATTAACAGCTGAATATAAAAGCAAGAGCATCTAAAGATCTAATGTTTTGACTAATTTACTATTATTTATTTATTTAACAACGTTAAATAAATACTCTATGTCAGTGCTTCCCAATTCCAGTCCTCAGTCCTGCTCTGCATGTTTTAGATGTATCTCTATTCCAGAGCAGCTGATTCAAATGATTGCATAACCATCAAGTTCTGCAGAAGCCTGTTAATCAGCCACATATTCAATCCAGGTGTGTGGCGGAAGGGAAACACCTAAAACATGCAGGGCAGGGGGCCTTGAGGACTGGAATTGGGAAACACTGATCTATGTAATAAATATTAAACTAGATTTAAATATGAGGGTTTTTTCAAGCAAGGGGAATATTTCTAGTTAGTGATTAATTAAAAATTAAATGTTTATTACTATCATTGTTTGAAATTCTGTTGGAAATAATTAGAAAATAGTTTAACAGGATTAAGGCACATTTAGATTCCTTCCATTTCATATGTTGGAGGTTATTAGCATGTAATAATAATAATAGTAATGTTATTTGAGTGACACATACACATTTGGGCTATGTATTTTGATTTATTTGAATATATTAAAACAATCTCAATATTTTTTATGTAATTTTTGTATAGCCATAATTTTACAGCTATATTTTTAGATTTTCTTTATTGTCATAACTATGAATAAAAGCATAAAAGTAAGGGCAAAGTAACTAATAGCTACACATCATATAATTATGAATTACTCAGATTTTGTTGCCCTTTCAGATCCCCTCCACCTTCAACGCCAGCCAGGCCATGGCCTTTGACGGCTGTTTCCATGACAACGACATCGAGCTGACCACCTTTCCTCGGATGGCGCCGGCACTGACCTCTGACCCCCTTACGGCCGCGAGCCCGAACTCGGACCTGCGGCCGCCAGAGGGGACGCGTCTGCGGCGGCAGCGGTCGGTGCGGGAGAACGTGGAGCTGCTGGTGAACAACAGCTACATGATCGACTCGTACTCACGCCTGGCCTTCCCGCTGTCCTACCTGCTCTTCAACACCGTCTACTGGAGCCTGTACTGCTGACCGGATCCATGCTGACCGGATCTGTGCTGCACAGTCTGCAGGACGAGTCGGACTGATTCAATCAGCCAAACGCTTAACATCCTGACAGAACAGCTTTTCTTTATTTGGATTTTTTAAACTGTGTGTGTTTTCTTTTTGTGTTTTGTCATGATCAAATGTTATGATATTTTGTGAATAAGAGCTCAAATAAAGTTGAATTCATGTAAAAATGGCTTCCTGTAAGTAAAACGTCCATTTTGATTGAGGGGATAAAACTCAAACATGTTAGCTATAAATTCTTGCCTTTGACAGAACTATGGAATAAGGAAAAGGGGGTGGAGCTTAAAGCAGTTATGTATAATTGATTACTAATCACTGAGATGTGTTTAAGAACAAACTGAAGCTCAAACACAACTTGTCAGATTGTAAGCATTGTAACACAACAATCACACCGCAATTATTTATTTTACACATAAATCGATGGTAAGAAAAAATAAATAAATAAAGCCTAATAATGTTCTCATAATCTAATATAATACAGGTACGCGCGCGCCCAATCAGCCAATGTTGTTATTCCTTCCGGCCGGCGGTCCCTCCCCATGTTTCCATAGCAACCGCAGAATTTAGGTATGAGCAGCGAAGTGTCAACGGTTGACGCTTTCATGGACGCTAACGCGGAGAAAGTCCCACTGCCACGAACACGGTGCGAGAAAACCGCTAACCCGGCGTGACTTGAGCCCACGGAGGAGGCGGGAAGGAGGATCCAGGTGAGTTTCTGAATCCGGGAAAACGAGCCGAACCGAACCCAGCTGCTCTGCTCCGAGCTGAGCGCCAAAAAGTTAGCAACAGCTGGAGCCGTTAGCCTAACAGACGTTGAGCGGGGGAATAATTGACTAACTATTGAACAGAAGAGGTTGTTTTTCTAAAATTAAACTAAAAAAAAAAGCAAAGAAACTCGGGCGTATTGACTTTATTTATTTTGACCCAGGTGGCTGAAGCGGTGATTTTTGTCTTTGCTGTTTTTCTTGAAGGTTTTTGTGTTGTTTACTTCGAGCTGTCCGAGTTAAATCGGCTGTTTGAAACGGAGAACCGACGCTAAGCTTATCAAACCACAGCAATGATGAATATTTACACCTAAAGACCTGGAAACGTTTGAGACTAGTCTGTTTCTTACAATTTTAAACTGGGAACATGTTAAAAAATGTGTTCATATTAAGGGCAGGTCACTTCAAGTTAGCTTGAAAGTAACGCAGCCGTTAAAAATCAGTTACTGAACTCCAGATTTGTGATCAGTTAAAAACTTTTACACAGCTCCTGTTACATTTTTATGGTTTATATGTTATTTAGCCAACAAGATACTGCAGATTAAATAAAAATAAAAACGTTACAAATCATCTGTGCAAGTTAAATCTTATGAAACTTGCTCTTGTTTTTAGGTCAGTTTTTATGCAAATGTTTTAATAACTTATATTGCTACTGTGTTTGTATTTTATTTTTTTCCAAACAGGTCTCTTGTAAATGAGTTTTATCTCACTGGGACAACTTGTATAAATAATGGTTAAATAAATCAAAATAAATGAGCCAGAAAGCTTGTGGATTCCTGATAGGAGGACAATCTGGACCATAATGCGTCCAGATCGTCGTCCTGCAGCACAGGGCTTCTTCTCATTGCCTGGCAAAGAGTAGAGAATCACCCAGCAGGTCTCTATCTCTGCTTGCCGTTTTTTCACTTTATCCAAAGATTTCCTGTTTTATGGTGAGCTGGAAGTTCTCAGGTTTGGTGCGTTCTCCAAAAAAAGAAAAAGAAGCTCCAACTTAATTTCTTACATGTAATCAAATTAAAATGTTCAAACTCAATTTATTTATGTTTGTTTAAAATGAGAACTTAATAAACTTTACATATTTAATCGTATAAACTCAATTTGATTACGTGTAACAAATAAATAAAAAAATCAAGTGTAATATCTTTTTCTGATGATCTAGAAAAGACTGGAAAAAGTTCTCACTGGTATCGCAATAAGGTTGAGGTCTGGACTTTGACTGGACCATTGCAGCTTGATTCTTTGTTTTTCTTTTTAGCTATTTTATTGTTGACCCAACCTGACGTCTCATTTTGAGTTCAGGTCCGTGCTGCGTTAGCTAACTGCTGCTCTGCTCCCCCCAACAGTCTCCGTGGCGACCAGCAGCAGCACTCGTCCCATTGAGCCGACGTCCTCCATGACGTCAGAAGTGAATCCGTTCTACCCAGCTGATCTAGAGGTGCAGCTGACGCTCGGAGAGCTGGTTCCTGGTTATTACTGTGTTTACCAGGTAAATCCACCTCAGAGGGTCTATCGGTGTTCAGAGAGGGGGGCTACAGACACATGACACGTTTCAGGGTTTTTGGTTGTAAAACAGTTTTCCTTCCAGTTCGCTATTACAGTCTACTTGTGATTATTAAAGGAACTCCAGCTGTCACTGCAGCTTTCTGTCATGTTTCTAGAGCCGACTGACTCATAATTCAATATGTTCAAAAAACAAACAAAACAAAACTCTATGTCAAAAACAGCATTGTATCCACACCAATTGTTTTTCATTTCTTTGATTAAGATGTATGGATTTGCATGTTTTGTTAATATCATGTTTTATTATTTTACATTATTATTGCTATTTCACTAGAAAAACCCATCTAGGGTGAAGTTTTGCACATTAGCTTATGCTATTAACATCATGATTAAGGCGTGGGACTGCTGCTTCATTCAGGTTGTTTATGTTATTGTGTGTTTGTCCCTGACAAATAAAGCTAATGAATAAAATCAAAAATAAAAGACGGATTCTCCATGAGCAGATTATCCTCATACATGGCAGGTTGAGAAGGGAAGGACCTGGAGGGGTGTAGGGGGGATTTCCTGGAAGAACTCAGCTCAGTGATTGGTGGGCTGCTGGATCATGTGACTCCTCTCAGTCTGTGCCCTAATTCAAACACATAGACCACCCTCCCTGGGTTGAGTGGCAGGGACATGTGAGCCCCTCACTCCGGCTATTCTGGGAAGGCCGGCGAGGTGGTGGGGGGGCGGGGCCGGAGGGGGCACCGTTCCTGTTCTTGCATGCGGGCCGGCGGCGGCGAGGAGTAGCTGCTGTGTTACTCTCATGTTGTTTGGCTCTTGGTGAGTGCGGCCGTAGCAGACTTGTGTTTTACTCTCCCTCCAGGCCGGAGAAGATGGGCTGCTGCTTTAGTAAGGAGCTCGGCCCCGAGCCACAGACTGAGAGGAGCGTTCTGTTATCGGCGCCCCTCCAGGACGGGCTCAGCACGCTGACGGAGCAGGTCAGGAGGCAGGCTGAGGCCGTGGCCCACAGCGCCCGCCTGGAGGACCAGGAGCCGGCCAGGGAACAGGACCGGCCCGGCCCCAACCCGGACCGCACCCAGGTGGCTCTGTCTGGTGGTGAGGCGGAACCGCAGCAGCCCCACAAGAGCCCAGAGGCCGTCATCACCACAAATACACACACAGATACCAGAGCAATGGCTGCTGGGACGCGGGAGGCCAGCCCTGGCCGCGGGACGCCTCCCTACATGGAGGTGTCCACCCAGAGTCTGATCGGCCCGGAGACCCTGGAAACCGCCGCACACTGGGCCGTGGGGTGCAGCGGGGCGCCGAAGTACGGCGAGCAGGGAGGGCCGGAGACAGGTCCCCAATCGGGCCCCCAGGACGCCGCAGCAACGCATCGTAGCTTCTACAGCATCTGTCCCATTGGAGCCGAGGAGCTGGAGCCCAGCTGGACCCAGATGACTCTGCTCGGCACACCCTCCAGCCAATCGGAGGCCAGCATGTTCAGGGACCATGCCCACACAGGTATAGCCTGGTCACATGACCAGGAAGTCGTCTCTGCTGACAAACTGGATCCTGGCTCGGTTCTGGAGAAGGACGGAGTGTTTAACCTAAAGGGTGAGGCCGCCGTGACCGGCGAGGACCCTCAGGCATCCACAGTGGACAGCTATCAGCCGAAGGACCCCGGCGCCGCCACAGAAGAGGAAAACATCCGCTTAAGGAAGAAAGAAGCAGAGCTAAGCAGTGATGGGTCTGGGTTCAGAGCAGAGCAGGAAGTCCAGAACCGTCCAGGTTCAAAGACCGAGGTCCGAATGCTGCTCCTGGAGGAAGACGAGGATGACCTTCGTCTGCTGGAGGGGCCGATCCTCCGACTGTCCCACACAGAGGTCATCTGCAGGGTCAGCAATGCTACAGCGACCCCGACCCGACGTGGTCAGAACCCCACCCCGCTGGCTCCCGGGTCAGACTCCTTCCATCAGGAACCCAAAGAGCCGACAGGAAACACTAAGGCAGCGCTCTGTGATGAAGCTGAGCCCCTGCTCAGAGGGTCAGAGGTTATCATTCAGAGAAGCCCTGCAGAGGCCGGCGATGCTGCCTCCGGTGTACAGGCACCAGAACCAGAGGGCTGGGACCGGATTGGACCTCAGAACCATGAAGGTATAAGCCACCATGCCCCCAGCCGCTCTGAGCGCTCGGGGCCTCCACCTTCCTCTCCTGTTTCCTCCTCTTCCTCACACGAGGAGACGCCGTCTGACGGGTTTACTCCAGCGGGTCAGATCGGACCTCTAATCTGCCCAGATCGGACCTCTGACTCTTCCTCAGACAGAAACAACATGGAGGAGATGAAGAGTTTACTCCCCGTTGCCACCGGTTACTCAAACTGGATGGTTACTGATGCCAGCTGCCAGGAGAGTTCTGGTTCGGTGCCGGTGGACCCGGATCAGATTGATGTCTATGCCTCCACTCCGTCCTACGAGATTCACTTCCTGAACCAGGAAGTCCCAGCCACTGAGGAAGAGAAGGAGGAAGAGGAGGAGAAGGAGGGCGGGATCAGGGACATGGTGTCGGAGCTGCTGGGAGAGCTGGCCGAGGCGTCCGTCTGCCGCCTGTACCCCCAGCCCTGGATCCGGCTGAGCCCGGACCAGAACCCAGACGCTCTGGCCCAGGGCGCGTCAGAGGCGAACAGGACGAAGGGCGAGGATGAGGAGCAGATCCCGGCCCTGGTGTCAGAGCTGCAGCCCTCCATGGCCCTGCTGGGGGCCTTCCCCTACAGCACGGCGACTCCCCAGGGGCCCTGCATCTGGGACTGGCACACCAGCGGCTCCCAGGCTGTAAGTCTGGCTCCAGCTCTACTGCTCCATGTCTCACACACACACACACACACTGGAAGGAAAACATTTGGAATATTCTAGGTTTGACACAACACATGGGTTATTATTCACCTGCACACACAGTTTGAAGAGACTAAGTTTTATTGATAATCCAGGCTGGAGTGAACTTGGAGTCATGGTTTTCATTACATTCAGATGATTGTGTTGACCTTTGACCCTAACAGCGCTGTTTTCTACACGATGAACCTGAACTGAGCACTGAGAAGGATCAGTGAACAGCCATGCTGGGTTTCATGTGTGCATCATAATCTGTCTAGGAGCTGTGATGTACAAATTATGATTTTATGAAAATTGTAGAAAAAACTGGAACATACAGAAGTAGCCAAAAGGCGTTACGACAATTCAAAGTTTGAATTACATTTTTAAGTGAAAGTGTGTAAAAGTGGTTACGTTTGAAAAACAGGAAAGTTGTAGCAGATGTTTTTTTAGGGGTTTCCATTTATTTCATTCTATAAAGTGAAACTTTCTTTGGGCAAATTTCAGTTTTAATTAGAATTTGACTAAATTATAATAGAGTTTAAATGATACAATTAATCAGTGTTTATTTATCCATCAACTTTAAAAGCAAATTTCTCTTGATCAAAGTTTTCTGCAGACAATAAAGAACTTTTCTTATATAATCATGTAGAAACATTAAAGTATAATATAACTAAAATCACACAAAATAAAACCATTAAACTCTGGTTTCCAATCTGGAACTGGGAATCTTTAACAGTTTCTGGTTTGTGATGCTGACAAAGATCTGACTACTAAGGTTGTTTCAACCACCTAAACTGGTAAAAACAAGAAATAAACCTGTTGGCATGACTCATTTACTTAGTGAACTCTGAACATGAACAGATTCAGTTTAAACCTGAGTGAACTGAGAACTAGTTAAGGGTTTGATGAACTAGTTAAGCTGTTGTTAATCCATGAAGTGGCTCAACATGCTGAACCAGAGAGTTAGAACGTTCATTAGGATGTGGATCTGTTTCCTGTCTGCTCACACCAGCAGGAAGTCTAGACGTGTTTTAGATTCTGAGTTGAATGTTGTTTGTTTCAGGAAGCTGCTGCTGCTCCGTGTCTCAACCCTGAAGCTGAAGTATGGAACGACCCCAACCTGGGCTTCCACATCCCCGACCCAGACTACCAGCAGCTGCAGCAGCCATGGCTGCAGCTCCCCGACAACCTGAACCACCAGGAAGGTGAGCCCAGGGTCCCGCCACCTCACCGCATCACGCCGTCCTCTTTACCTCAACTTTCCCTATCGCCATCCCATCAGGATTCGTGTCGGAGTTTGAAGGAAACGAGGGCCTGTCGGAGGCCGAGTATTTGACTCAAACGCCTGAAGCTCTGGCGGTGAACGGAGAGACCTCTGATCCTCCGGTTACAGGTAGGAGCTGGATTCACACACAGCTGCAACACTTTTCACACTGCCGGACTGAAAACATCTGCTCTGTTTCCAGATGAGATCCGAGAGGAACTGAGCAGAGCTCTGGAGTCCTGCCTGACCAGGTAACATCTGGAACCACAGCGGCCGGCGCAGCAGAAAGCTCCTTTACCCACCGTGTTTACCCTCCATGTGTCTCTGAGTACAGAGAAATGTGCGTTTTGCCTTTTTCTGGATCTAACCTCTCCATCAGCCTCTCCTGCTCTCCTTCTCAGGGATTATCTGAGCAGCGACCTGTATCTGAAGTCCCAAATGGACAATGACCAGTATGTCTCCATTGCCACGCTGGCCAGCCTGGATGGCATCAAGAACCTCACCACAGACCTGGAGCTCATCTCCGACATTCTCAAATGTGGCTCCTTGTTTTAGCTCCCACTAATACATCAATATTTTACTCTAAAAAACTTTAATCACCAGAATAATTGAGCTCTAACGTCCTGCTCTCTGGTTGGCAGCCATGCCTCTGGTCCAGGTGGCCCCATGCGGGCAGAAGGTCCGGCCCAGACAGAACCGCTGCGTTGTGATCTTGCGGGAGATTCCTGATACCACGCCTGCCGAGGTGAGTCCCGCTGCTGCACCGATCCGCCTGCTGCTCTCTGCAGGCTTTACCGCTCTGATGTTCCCTGCAGGAGGTGGAGGCTCTGTTCGAAGGAGAGAACCTGCCCAAAGTCCTGAGCTGTGAGGTCGTCAACAACGACAACTGGTTCCTCACTTTTCAGTCAGAGGCTGACGCTCAGCAGGTACAACAGCTCTTATCAAAGTTTTATCAGAGTTTCAAACCACAATGCTGCTGGAGAGCCGGTCACTGATCCAGCTGTTAAAGGCACTAATAGGTTCATGTCAACCACAAAGATCTGACAGGAAATACGGGAAAAAGACTGAATACCACCAAATAATGAAAATCTGAAAAGTGTGTCGTGTTGGTATCCATTCAGAACCATGTTTGGTCTCAGCTTTTCACAACAAACTCAGTCAGATTGGATGGACATCAGTCCAGCTAAGCTCAGACATGAATAATAAGAATTAACTAATGACACATTCTATGTATAGCAGCTCTATGCTCCCTTCTTTACCTCCAGCTTGCAGGAGTGAAATAGATACTGGTCTTCATGGTTTGACTAATATTTAGTTATTAAAGCTTTAAAATGGAAATAATATTGAAAACATTCAGTTATCTTCCTGTTATGAACTTGAAGTTGTTGTTATCCATTCAGACGCCGGGCTGGACCGGTGAAGGTACAGCCTGAACATTTACAGCAAACGGCAGAAACCACACTGGGAAGACTTACCGGAGGTTTTGCTGTTTGCGTCTCTGTTTGGTGTTTTCTTTAAAAAATCAACTAAATTGATCCAATATCATCACCCTTACTGAAACCTGGGCTTTGACTGGGCCATTCTGACATGAGTTTGCTTTGATCGGAGCTCCAGTCGTCCAGATCTGGTGTTCATCATCAGGTCTCTGCAGAGCTTCAGCACTGCAGTAGTGATTTAAATCACCAGAACCAGAACCATGCTGCATGTTCAGGGTGGTCACCCTGCTGGAAGGTGAACTTTGACCCCAGTCTCAGGTCTTCTGCTGCCTCCAGCAGATTTTCTGCTCCCAGCAGCTTGGCTGTATTTCTGTCAGATTATAATTCTATCAGTGAGTGGGATGTGACAGAGTAACATGGCCGGTCCTTCAGGCCTACAGGTACCTGAGAGAGGAGGTCCGGGTGTTTAAGGGGAAGCCCATCATGGCCCGGATCAAAGCTAAGACAATGGCCATCGCCTCCTTCGCCCCCAAGAATGGCTACAGGCCCGTCCAGTTGGACCAGTGCAGCAGCCGCTACAGCTCCTACTTCCCCCCCACCACGTTCAACCCGTCCTGCCTCCCTCAGCAGATGTTTGACCAGAACAATGAGGCATGGCCCACCACCGCAGCCCAGTACCAGGAGAACGTGGAGGTGAGAGCAGAACCGGGTTCCCTGACCCGGACCTGGTTCCTTTTGTGGTCCTGCTCAGTGTTTCAGTCATTAACTCTGATTCTCTCTGCAGCCTGAGCTGCTGATGAACAACCTGATGAACGAGTTTCCAGCAGCTTCTACCTTCAAGCCGCACGCAGCTCACAGACAGAGGTACGACCACCACCCTGCTGCTGCTGCTGTTCTTAAAGGGCCAGTGTCCAAAAAATCCACTTTTATTAGCTCTACATCATATTATGTTACTCTCTCCTTCAAAAACAAAAGCCTCAATTCATTCATTCATGTCTGAGAAATCCTTTAATCTGCATGACAACCATTTAGCAGCTGGACCTAGCTCTGCCTTCGAGGCGAACTTCCTCCCCTTCCACTTCACAGAGCAGCTCTCTCCCACTCAGCTCCTTCAGACTAGTCTGCACCAATTAGCAAACACCTGTTGGAACTGCTAAGCTCATTGTAGGAGCTACTCAGAGCAACGCTGGTAAAAATGTTGTTAAAGGGTTAATAGAGGAGCCATGTTCCATGTTCTTCCTGTAGGCGGAGCTTCAGAAATAATATGAGATTCTTAAAGAGACAGAGACCCAATTTTAAGGCGTTAAATTACAATGTTAAATTTCTTTTAAGTGATATTTGATATATACAGGATTATGACAACTGAAGGTAACATAGTAACTTGATTGTGCTATAAAACGGTGCTGCTGCTCCTTTAATGCACTGGGTCGGAGTCGGTCCCGTCCTGTTTGGACCTGGTTGGGGCTGATTATGCTCTCTACCTGCAGGAGGGGCTCCAGGATGCTGAGCTGCGGAGACCGCTGGCAGACCCACCACCCGGACCTCTACCAGCCGTCGGAGCAGCCGTCTGCAGACCAGTACTCCTCTCCCTCCCTGAGGGCCCGGCGGGGCCGGCTGAGGGGCAGCCTGCGCCGGCAGAGCCGGGGCGGAAGAACAGAATCCAACAAACAGGTTCTGGTGCCCCCCTCTGACCGGGGAAGGTAATGTAACTGTTCCTGTTGCAGAATCACAGCTGCTGTAGTTCAGCCTCAGCAGGCCTTCCTGTTCGCTTTGGTAAATACTAACCAACCCTTAGCAAGCTAGCAGCAGCTGGGCAGTGTAGGAACATTTTGTCCTGCATGCAGAACTCTGTGTGTGTTTAAAGTGGAAAACTCTGCAGATCATCCAAACATTTCAGACGTTAATGTTTGAAAATGATTAACAAACTGACAGCTGTAATTGTAGACAAAGTATTGACTCAGATGGGCTGAATACAAATGCACACCGCATTTTTCAGATTTTCTTTTTTGTTGTTTTTGTTGAAGACCATATAAAATCTTTCTTCCACTTCACAGTTAATCTTTACTTTTCCTTTGTCTTTCATAAAAAAAACCCCAAAACACTGAAGTTTGAGGTTAGTAAGCAAAAAACATGGAAAAGTTTAGCTTAGCTTAGCTTAGCAACGCTCCTCAACACGAGGATTTTGCTGCAGAAACGCAGAAAACAAGTTTTTGTTTTTCTGTCTCAGTTACAGCAGGAGGGGAACCTTCAGCCAGAAGAGGAGGGAGACGGAGAAATCCTTGGAGAGACCCAAACTGAACTCTGAGGTAAGAAAACACAGCAGAGGTCAGAGGTCAGACTGTGGAAAAGTGAACCACTCCCATTCTGTCTCCTCTTCATCAGCCTCCTCCTCCTCCTCCTCTGGAGCTCAGCCTGTCCAGCTTCCCCCCCCTGTCTACTGCAAATGTTGCCACGGCGACGACACCTGCAGCTAACGACAACGTCAAGGTAACACACACTCTCTCACACACACACACACACACACTAGAATCAGTTCCAGTCTGACCTGTGTCTGAATCCTCAGAGTCCGACAAAAAGCAGCAGCTCAAACTCATCGTCCTCGTCCTCCTCATCATCATCACTTCCTCCAGTGGAGCCTCAGCCGGCGTCTCTGCTGTGAGTATCCGGATGCTGCGGCTCTGTGGCCAGAGCGGAGGCTTCACATGCGGCTGTGTTGTTGTGTGCAGGAAAGACGGGGACAGCGGAGAGACGACGGTGGAGGACAAACCAGTCCAGCTGCCACTGGAACCAGCAGTAAGACACATTCAGGACTCACGTTTATCACCTGGATCAGCCAGAGGGGGAGATGTGGGTCGTTTAATGGTGCTAGTCTCTGGTTGGAGCTGATCTGGGTTCAGTTCAACAGGAGAAAAGAACAAAATGTTTCTTATTGCTTCATTTTAACAACACAAAGCCTGGCAACATTGGAGACAAAAACACAACCAGCTCCGTGACACCAGGGTGCGACTCCCTGATTAGGTCACTTTAACATTAAACATTTCAACCTTTTATTTAAAACAGCCTGACAACAAGACAAACAGTCTTAAATAGTTGCTTTGCAACTGTTCACCAATATACGCTGAACCTCTTTTAAAGAGATTTAACCAATCGGGGCATCTAAGATGAAAATATTTTTTGTAAATCTGCTGTTAATGTTGGAAGGATTTTTATCTGCAGATTTATCTTTTTCTACAAGTGTTCACTAAAGAAATGACGACTCTGCATTTTAGGCAATAAACTGTTTATTTTCTTATTTTAAAAGGAATTGAACTCTGTTGATTTTCACCTTTTAATGTATTTCTAAAATCGTATAAAAGGCTTATATGAAAAATCATCAAAATATGCCAATTTCTTTTAATTGTCAGAATAATCAGTTACTAAAAGAGTTTTATCCGTTTTCTTGCGTATTTTGTCTGCTGGTTTTAATACAGCTTATTAGGTCCATTGTGTGATGTCATTAATCGCATCACAGTCGGCTTTATGAAAACTTTGTACTCTATCACGGTGGGAAAACCCAGCTGTATTTGAACTGTATTCATTTGTTGGTTTAAAAACAAACAGTGTGTGGTAGATGAAAAGTACATGAATAATTGAAACATGTCGGCGTATCCGCTTCCTGACGCCCGTCCTGTTCTTCACTTCCTTCAGGAGCTGAAGAAGCTGAGCTACGCTGAGATCTGCCAGAAGGCTTCGTCCAATGAGGCATCGGCGCCGCTGGCTGACCCCGCCCCCTCAGTGGAGTACCAGGCATCCCAGCAGCCTCTGCTGCCGCCGTGAGACAAACACAGTCTGATGGGAATGTGTAGTTGTATAGCTGGCTGTATATTTATTATAAAGATTGATCAGTAAGTAATGGAGATAAACTCTGAGCTAAACAGAAACCAGCCTTTACAAGCTCAGGATTTTTAATCTTAGAACTATAAAAACTGCTGATGCTGAATAGAAATTTTTAACACTTTAATTTTTTGGCAGGGAACTGAAAATAATCTGTAAATGTTTTTGTAATTCTTTAGTTTTGTTTCTTGTCTTGTTGTTGGGCTCAGTGTAATGAGAGCCAGGCGTTATTTTCGGGTTTATTGTATTTGGCCGTCGGCTCTGTACAGGAAGTTCTGTCAGGATTCTATTTTTTATTCTGAATTTTTAAGTCTGAAGTGGATCCTTCCCGTGTTTAGAAGCCCAACAATTAATAACCAGATCTGTAAAGCCTTCCTGTATGTTTGTTTGAAAGTACTGAATATCAATTCTTTATTGTTGCTCTGACTGTTTTATTTCATTTTAAACACGGATTCAGTTTTATTTGTGTTAAACTGGCCTGTTTTAGTTGTTGACTTTATTTAACTTGCTGAGTTTTGACCGCTGAGCGTCCAAGAACAAACTGATTCAACTTGAAGAAATGTTTTCTTTTGATTGTAAAGAGACAAATGTTGTTTTCTGATGTGAAGTTTGGATGTAAAGCTGGCACCACTGTGACATATGTTGTTGTGTACAAATGTACAGAAAACTGAACAGAAATATATTAAAGAAGTGCCTTTACAAGTAACATATTTAGATTTTTATTTGTATGAAGCTCTGCGTCATTCAGCCTCTTACAGATTTATTTCCTTCTCCTAACCAGCAGATGGCAGTAGAGCCACATCACAACTCTAATGACATTGTTTGGCTCAGCATTTGTTTATCAGCGGCCTAATGAATAGCATGCAGCATCCTAATGAAATGATCCCTACTGTGCTCAATTCATCACGCTTTACTCAAATAAAACCAATGACTTCTGGATCCGCCTCTGAATTCAGTTTACACCAGAATCACACCAGAATGACCACATTTGGTCTGAACAGATTCTGGTTTAGTAATAAATCCTGTCGTTGTTCCAGCAGGCCTGAGGTGCCTTCAGAGGAGACCTGCACACGGAGTGGCAGGTGTCAAAACCAGGGTGCCACATTTCTCCTGCTTCAAATGAAATAAGTAAAAGTTTTAAAATGCAGGAAGCTGCTGTTTTTCTGGCAGGGCTCATAAATCTCCTGTAATGAAAATGGGTCACAGGCTGCACTCAGACTGAACACGTTTTAGTTCATTTCCCCTTTCAGCTGCAGGTCATCTCAGGACAGAAACTGACAGAAATATAAATGTTTGTTTTTGTTTCATGGAATCTGTAATGAACTTTTCACCTGAAAAATGTGGTTCAAATGAGCAAATAAATTCAAGGAAATGAATTGTTAAACAGGTTTGAGTTTGGCTGATGACTCTCACATGTGCTGATATTTTCTTACTGAGACTTTGTGGATCACCTGCAAATAGGAATATTAAAAAAGGTTTCAGATACACAATGGAGACATAGCAGAGCAAAATCATAAAGATATCAACCAAAAATTAAATAAAGTGCATCTGATCAAGACGCTTCCTAAATACATATTCTGTCTTCAGGGCATCTGACTTTCCCTCAGCTCTCTTTTATCGTTTTTATTTTAATTTCATTTGAAAGGACTCTATTTATATAGTTTTAATGCAATATTGACGTGAAATAACATTTTTGGAAGGAGACATGCGAAAGAAACAAAATTCCTCAAGTCAGTCCAACAAAATTATTTTTAAATAAAATAATTCAATACTAAATTTATTTTTAAGCAAGAAGATTAACAGTTGAATTTCAAGAGTCTAAGACAGTAAAACCTGATACAAACTTTATTACGCAGTGATGCATTTGGTTTTAAAAATAAATCCTTTGTTTTATGTTAAATATTACATTGAAGAAATAAATTTTAATGCAAGGAAAAGATAAAATGAATAACTAATCAAATATCAAAACTGTTTATTTTATTGTATTATTTTTAATTTATTTGTGCACAAACCTAATAAACATGTTTATTATGTTTTTTTAAAAAAGTCATTAACTATATTTTTTTTAAGAACAGTTGGTTTAATTTAAAATTAGAAATATTTTGTGAAACATAAAAATGAAAAAACGATGTAATGACACTACTATTACAATTATATATTTTATTTTTGGTAAAACAAGATAATTTTTCAGTAAAAATGCCTAAAATTAACTTATTAATTTTAGGCATTTTTCATTAAGACAGTTTTTAGTTAATCACACCTTAATTTAATATATTCATTTAGTAGATATTCAGTGGATGAAATATAAAAGTTGTGCTTATTATTTCAGTCAGGTGTGACTGAAGCGGTGTCTCTCTGTAGGTGTGGTTGCTCGCTGCGCCCCCTGCAGGTGATGAATGTCACCACCGCTTTCTGTTTTTTTTTTTTTAACTCCGTATAGTCACGTGACAGCAGCAAGCTTCAAACGGCTGCGAGTGCGGAGCTGCGCGAGCCTCATCATCCTCATCACAACCGCCAGCAGAACCTCCGCAGCGGCAGAGAGGAGAACCGACCGAACCACCGGGGGTATTCACCGAGCCAAGGAAGCGGGCAACATGGCGGGCCCCCGTTAAAACCGGACCCAGATTTATCCTCTTTGTTCTACCCCGACGCCTCGCTGTCTTTACGCGCCTCCGCTGAGGAGGGGCCGCCGAGGAGAAGGAGAAGGAGAAGCGCTCCCCCCACCGCCTCCGAGCCGAGCCAGGAGGAGGCAGGAGCGGCTGAGGAGGTAGCTGTTACCGCCGGAGAGCTGTTTTCTTCGGCACCAGCCGAATGGCGGACCGTGAGGCGTCGCCGATACCGTTGGAGATCCGAGCCCGGCTGGCGGAGCTGGAGCTGGAGCTGTCAGAGGGTAAGGAATTAATTAGAAAATGGGGGAGAGAAAAAGAGCGCAAACCTCCCTCCTCCTCTTCTCCCTCCTGTCCCTCCTCTTCATCCTCATCACCTTATCTCATCTCCATCCTCACCGGTTGTTCACTACTAAAGGAATCCGGCCGTTCATTCCTCCTCTTCCTCCTCCTCCTCCTCCTCCTCCCGCTCCTCCCATCCAGATGTTTGTCAGCCGGAGGAACCGGCCTGGGCAGCTCCGTGCTGCCCGGGGAGGGAGAGGGCAGAGCGGGATCCGGCTGCGGGCTTCGGCCGTTGCTCTTTGTCTCAGCCGCGGTGCCGCTTTTAGGAAAACACCGCGTTGTTCTGCCGGTTCCGATCCAAAAACAGAGCCGTGCTGTGACCTTGAGATGTTGACACAAGCAGCCTGGCCTACCTGACTGACTGCGTGAGTGTGTGCGTGTGTGTGTGTGTGTGTGTGTGGTCGGGTTTAATAATAGCTTTGCGGTGCGACGCTGCGTGACACCGCAGCACACACAGGCTCCCCGGCTCCGGGCGACCCATCCTCTCCCTGCGTGTTTTTCTGGGCCTGCGGAGCGCAGGGTGAGGAGCAGGACGCTCCTTCTCTCCCTGGGTTGTGAGTTTAACCCACATCTGAGCTCAGTTTTTCTTCCTGACCGGTTTATATAATGGGAATCACATATTTTATTCATATCTGCTCAGGAAGGCCTGTGAAATTCACATTCTTCACCTAAAATTATTCTTTTATTTTGGAGAATCATCCCTGACAGCAAAATGCAGCTAAATCTGCAGTTGTTTTGCTAAAAGAAACCTAAACAATCTTTCCAGTATGTTTAACTCTGGGATGAATGCTGAATTATTTATCATGTAAAGGTTGACACACAATCAGGACTCTTCTTTTTTTGAGATCTCCTGAGGTGAAGTGGACCTCCAGAACCAGCTCGGTCCAGACGCTCAGGTGTTTCTTTCTGCTGCTGATCTCTGAGGGAGACTGAGCAATCGGTCACCAAATGAGCTCAAGCTGTTTTAATACAGGGCAGCGTTTCAGAGGATTAACCAGAAGGCCGGGACTTTTAAAAAAATAATAAATGGTTTTATTTTAAAACTGTCTGGGCAGCCTGCTGGTTGCTGCTGATGAAGACAGGATTGTTGTTTATGTTTTTTCATAAAATTACCTTCTTTTTCCATGTGTATCAAAACTGGAAAGAGTATCTTTGAGTTCAACAAGCAGATATTGTGATTTTAAACTCAGTTAAATGGCATATTTGATACTTTTTATGACTGTCTAGAAAAACAAAGATCAGTGATAGACACTATAATTACTAGTAAATAAAAAAGCTAACTAGAGCTATTTTAAAGCTTTTATAGTTTAACAAAACCAAGAAATAAAAGTAGAGATGCACCAATTTGTGATTATTGGTGAGGCAAAATGATTCAGCTGTTTTAGGATCTTACTTTAGCTAAAGAAGTGTGTTACAAATAGAAATGTTTCAAAAGCAGTGTTTGTGTTAGTGGGACTATAATTGCTGTGACACACAGTCAACAGCGATATACTAGCTAAAAAAGTTAGTAAATAACTCTTCTCATCACTTTTGCTATCAGAATACTAACACAAAATATGGTGATAAAGTTCTTATTGCCCACCTCTAAAGCCGTCATATTATTCAACAATAATAATAACACCTAGTTTCTAAAAGTTACAAATCCAATTTGTTCCAAATTATCATTTAAATCAGGAGCAGAGGTGATGACACACTGTGTGAGAGAGTAAAACGTTTCACTTCTTAAACTGTCTGATCACATAAAGCTTGGATTCTTGACTTGATTGACTCACCTGTATAAAAAACTCCCAGAATTCCTCTGTTTTACTGCAGTCAGGAAGTCGTTTAGTGAGTTTCCCTGGGGGTTTCTGTGAAAATGTGGGAACTTCAGTCAGACTGAGCTGAGCAGATCTGAGTGGTGGTCTGCTTCTTCTTTTCTTGGTGTTGATTTAATAACAGTGCTGCAGGAACAAACCGGTCGGAGTTTTACCAGCCCATGTTTACGTTATGAGTTATCAGTTCTGATTCCTAAAGGAAATCCAGAGCAGTGATTTGATCGTTAATCATTTTGAAAAATTAAAGCCATCAGAGAGACTCTGAATCGTTCTGTCAGACTGTATTTGTCTTTGGTTCAGGGTGGATAATATTAGCGCCACACAGGAATGTGTGGATTGTAATATTTCAGATGCCGTTGGTCTGCGCTCTGCGCAGCGTTTCCAGGCTCGACCAGTTCAATGGATTCCTGCGGCCCAGTTGGTCCTGACCTCATTTAGACAACAGTAGCTCAGCTGCTACAGAAAATACTCCAATCATTTGTTGTGTTTGAAGACTTTTGTTGATATTTTTGGGTTGAATCTTGTATATATGTTTGGACAAATATTCCCTCTGGTTTTAGACCCTGTGCAGCCGGAAGAAATTTAGCTTTTACTTTTTTACAACTGGAAGGAGCTGATTAGTATCTCAAAACTTCTATTAATACCTAAACTACAACTTCAAATCTCAGAGACATTGAAAAGGAGCAGAGGGAGAAGAAAAAAGTTCAAACCGTCTCTTCCCCTACTCCAACATCACTCTAACCAGACGACCAGACAGAGAATTAAAAAGCAAAAGCAAAGGAGGAGGATTAGCAGAGCTTGCTGCCACATATTAAGCCGCTAGCATGTCAAGACAGTCGTACAGTCTTCAGTCAGAGGCCTCTTGAGATTTTTTGCAAAACTGACTGCTACTGGAGAACCGTCTTGCCAACAGCTGTTTTTCCTAAAAATAAATAAATTAATAAAAATAAAATTGAAAAATTGTTATAAAATATAATAAAAATATATATTATTTTATTACTAATTAATAAAATAAATTTTTAAAAATGTTTTTTAAGAATAAAATTGATAGGTAAATTAATTTTATTATTAATCAAAATTTCTATTTTTGAAGATTCAATTTTTTAAAAATCTGGATATTTTATCCTGGAGTTTTTGTTGCTCAGAGTGATGTAAGCGCACCCAGGGCAGCCATCTTGTTTGGAAAGCATTTTTACAGCTTGTCAACTCGCTGAAGGAATGGTTGAAACAAAAGCCATTTTTTAAAGATATTTTCTCTCATTTGGATTTTGTTCAAGGAACAAAGCGAGGAAAAAGAACGGCAGATTTATTTGTAAGCCGTATCGCTTAGTCATTAAATGTTCATAGAGGTAAAGTTTGTCTCTGCTTATGAAGCTAAAGGAAAAGGAGGCAAATAAAACTGGTTAGTCTGTTTAGTAACACAGAACAGAATCACCTCATCTCATCTGTAAGTCATGGAAAATATGTAACATTTTGTCACAATAACAAACTTTGTTGTGTTATTGGGAATTTGTACGATTGATACGATTGAAGTAAAAAGACTGTGAAAGGGAATCTGAAAACATTCGGATTAACTCAAAAATCACAATGACACAATGATGACATGACTTTAATCTAAGCCAACATGGCAACCTGAACGCAGCTTTATTGGGTTTAAACAGGAAACCTCCAGCATCCAGATCAGCTGTCTGGATGCAGGTTTTTGATCAATTTTAGTGTTTTATCTAATAACATCCAGCCGGTAGGAGATGAGAGCTGCAGATCGGTGCAGTTGTCTGTCAGATGTGATGGGTTGAGCTGCAGTTTGACTCCAGCCTGGCAGATAATCGGCGCTCCACCTGTTTATTAGATAAACTGAGCAATCAGCTGACTCTCCGCCGCTGAATCCCATCTCCTCCAGCGCCTTTCTGTGACCTCCAGCCATTAAAAGTTGCTATTCTTCAGTGTCTCAGAGCATTTCGCTGCTGCTGCTTTACACATCAGACTAAACTGTGTGATCTCTGACATGTCCTACACACCTTGAAGTATCCATTCCAGTTTTATATGATGAAGCTCTAATACCTTCTGGAAGGTTTTTTCTTATTTGTCCCATAAAAACCTGCAGCTCTCCAGGGAAACCCAACTCAGACCCGACAGAACAATAAAAAGAAATAATCCAATATTTAATCAGTAAAGTGTGAAACCTGCAGCCTGTGTAGTTTATAACTGGACATTTATGAGCAGTCCGTTATTCTGCAGCGCTGCAGATTGAGTTTTCTTCGTCAGAGTTGCAGCCCTGCTTTGCTCCGCATGCGACGGCAGCGATGCTCATCATGTGGCCTGCAGCGGTGCGTTTCAGGTCAGCTCTGTTTCTGTGGAGCTCAGATCATTTATGGCGTCTTTTATAATCCCTGATTACTTTCTGTGTGTCGTGGTTCTGTCAGCAGACTGCTGGGTTTGGGCATGGAAGCAAATTTAACCAAAACAACTTTTACAATAATTTTACAGCTGTTTGAAAAAGTTAGATTTTTTAATGTTCATCTGAGGCGTGTGAGACCGAGGCGGACCCGGTTCCACTGGTTCTGCAGGAGGAATGGACCAGAACTCAGCAAACTGTCGGGGGGTTAAAGGCAACGCTGCCAAATACTGAGGAAATGTATGTAAACTTCTGATCTTGAAGATGTTAAATAAATCTTTTGTATATTCTTCCTCTCATTGTTGAGACTTTTAGCAAATAGAAGTAATTTTGGTCATTCTGACCTAAAGCAAGAGAAGTTTGGTCTGAATTAACTGTATGTAAACATCTGGTTTCATCTGTATATTTAGATCATGAAACATACTTTTCAGTTTGATTAAATTGTGTGATGAAAATATTCAGGTTCAAATATTAAGATTTGTTTTTACTCTAGGCTAAAGTATCTGCGTTTCCATTGACCATAAAATTGCACAAATTGGAATTCCAACAATAAATTTGCTTAATTGAAAAATTACAAGTTTTTCCGTTAGCGGACAGTGGAGGAAACCGCGGCATGTTTCCAGGTCTGAAGGCATTTGGTCTGGTGACAGCTGGCTGACTGATGCGTCGGTGTGTTTTCAGAATGGAGATGCTATCAGCGCGTGGCTGCGCCGCCTGGTTACACTGACGTCCGTCTCCGTCGCCTCACTCCACACAAACACACCCCAACACACTGTCGGTTGTGTAACTTCACTCCTCATGATTCTGCTGACGGTCCTCCGTCAGAAGGTCCAAAACCGTGACAGACCTGACCGCTCTGCTGAGATTTAACAACTTTAGAGCGGCGTTGCTTTTCTTACGTCCAGTTCGCGCAGCGTCACTTCACCAGACCTCCCAGCCTCACTCAGCAGAAACAAAGTCTGGCAGGAAATGTTTCTTCTTGTCAGCTTTTAAAGACAGACACATCCTCACCTGGGTTCAGATCAACAGATTCTAGATTCTCAATATGTCCATCACCAAACCCTGATCATCCAAAAGATAATCAAGAGTTTACTGATTGATCGTATCTTTTGTTTTTCTTTGAGATCTAATAGAAAAATTCTGATTTTGGTGATTTTCTTTTGGAAAAGAATAACACATCCAAGATAATTTATGCTCACTTGACGTCCTAAAAGATAAAAAGTCCCAGTAGTAAAACTCTAAATTACCATGGCGACATTTTGTTTTTATCGTTTCAACTGGCAGCTGAATAACTGTGCCTTTATTTTTGGTCTAGTTTTGATATTGTCCAAGTCTCTACAGCACAAGTCTAAGTCAAATCTGAAGCTTTAATTTGTGCAACTTCAGTGCGATTTGATCTGCAACGTCAAAGTCGAGTCACCATCTCTAGTTAAAACCCTAAATGATCGTAGTGAAATATTTTTTAATCGTTTTAACTGCCTACTGGATAACTGGTTTTATATTTCTGCCCAAGAAGAACCAATTAATTCAGTGAAAATGATCAAAACTTGTGTTTGAGGATATAAATGTTCGTGTTGCTGTGAGATCTGCAGCGTTTCCTCCTGCTTTAATTGGGTCAGAGTGAAAAACGTGAGAGAGGAGCAGAGAGGCGTCACTGCTGCTGAAACATCCGTCTCTGTTTGGCACAAACAGCAGCTTATGGGCTTTATTCACTCCTGATCAACTGATTGTTTATGATTATGATGAGACATTTGAATCAGAAATCAGCAAAGCTTGTGATTAAATAAAAATGTTTATTATTGAGATTAAACAGGAAGCAGAACTGAAAACAAGAAGAACAAATATATTTTCTGGAGGAACTTCAAGATCATCACAATGTTTCCTGGTAAATTTCTGCCTCTACTCTCTGTTTAATTATGAACTTTGACCTTCCCCAAGGGATTGAAGGCCTGCAGAGTTTTAGACGTTCTGTATTTTTTAATGACTTCCTGAAAAATGGTTGATGTCCTGTTGAAGTAATTTTGCTCTGTAGAACTGGGTTAACTGGGTTAACTGGGATAGTAATACTGACTAACTGGAAATAATTCGACTAATTAGTTGCGTCAGTTTTTTGTGCTGCTGGTCATTCTGGGTCTGGTTCTGTAGAACTGGGCAGCCGGTCCGCCTGCAGCCCAACACTCAACACCGAGTTCTGACCGAGCCGCCACTGGTTGACCTTGACCCAGTGCTCCAACTGGACGCCCTTCTTCCTGTTCAGTGTTTGTTTATGGGCCGCCGGCTCGGCCGGGCCCAGATGGGCTCAGATGGGTCCAGACGGGCCGCAGAGCTAAAGGACGCCACACATGTGAGCGGGACCGCCCAAGGTCTGCTGAGTGTGACACATGCAGCTGCTCAGAGGAGGCTGAGTGAGCCGGTCGCCATGGAGACGATGCGACGCACTGACGACTCGTTTCATTTTCATCAAATATGTCAAACTTCCACATCTGGATCCTGCAGCTGCTTCTGCTTCCATGCTGTTCTTATGAAATATATTCTATAGAAGAAAAAATTCTACAGAGAATCACAATCCTGGCAATTCTCTAAAATTAATTTTAGTCTGCCTAATTTTTTGTAAAACTATATTTTGAATAGCTTATATTTAGCTCTCACCTGGTTCCTATCTAACTTATAAACAATAAAGGTACATTACAGCTATTAAGTCTTATTTTTTTCCATAAACTTCCTTTTCATTGGTCTGGAAGTCATGGTTCATCTATGCTTTACGCAGTGTCTGCCTACCAAGATGGCGGTTCAGTGGAGCAGATCATGTCTGGTTCAGACTTGTGTAATTTAAGTTATAGAAGATTTCAGACAGATTTTCTAGATAATTTCTGAATTACAAATGAATCGAATTGTCATTCTATAAATCAGAATCGAATCAAATCTCTAGATACTGAAAGATTCGTATCTCTGATATTCCATCATCCAAGCATTTGGATTTTTCTCTCCTCACAACACGGCCTCAGAAACATTTGGTCCTGGTTGCTGCTGTGGACAGAAGTCGGAGGCTGGCTGAATAAGTTGACCAGACGTGTTGCCGGTTTTCAGTACGTGACATTTTCAGCACACTCTGCTCCGACGCTGTGTATAATGAGCCATTTATTTTTACATTGGATGATAAATGTCAAGTTCCTGAGAATCACAGAGCAGTTCCAGCATGTATTAGAGCTCCAGAAAACCAAACAAACGGGGCTTAAGGAGGAGAAAACTGGAGTTCAAATGAGACTTTGGAGAAAAATCACCAGTCAGCTCTGTTTTCCTTCAGGTTGCACTCAGCCATCTTTCTGGTAACAAACCATCCAGAATATTAACCTTCTTATTTCCAATTCTTTGCTCTGTTTTGCTATTATCTGTCACACTTTTGAGCCTTCTTGCTGCACGACTTCCACCAATAATGAACCAAAACTACGTTATGATTTTGGCTGAACAGTTACCGAGGCACTCGGAGGTTTGAGTGGAAATCACAAAATATTTACTTTCTTAAATATTTATGTACATGCAGAATATGTCGATTTGCAATTTTCACTTCAGTATCAGCTGTCATAACTCATAACATCCAGAAGGATCTCCAGTAGCAGTCAGTGCTGCAACAAATCTGAAGAAGCCTCTGACTGACTGCTATTGAGCTAAATGCTAATAGCATTGATTAAATTGATTAAAAATCATTCCACAGATTTTTCATTTAACCATTTAAGCCTTTTTGTACAATATTAGGAATGCATTAAAAGATGCAAATAAGCAAATAATTTCATTCCTTTTTTAAAATAAAATAAACCTTTTAGTGCTTAAAATGCATACCAGTAGTATTCTGCCAAAGGTGTTTTTATTTTAAATGTAATATGTATGCATATATTGTACAGTTTGGGTTTAATTATAGCTTTGAATATGATTTTTATTTTCATTAAATGGCGTTTTTTTGAGTTTGTGTACTCCTGTTTATGATTAATCAATAACTATTTGTTAACCATTATTTTATTAATCAATTCATCACGATTAATCTGATTAATAATTTCCGCTCTAATCACAGGACATGATTAATAACAGTGGCAAATGATCATATAGTGAATATAATGGTGAATTGAAACTGTTTTTTAGTTAATTTGTGCAGTGTGGCGCTGAAAAAGTTTGAAAACGTACCTTGAAAATGCTTGAAAAGTTCTTGAATTTTATGAACCATGAAAAATAAAGTCTGGATGTGTAAAAATCTTCCTCCCGGTTTTCACCTTCACCTCTGAATTTAAAAGGTTTGAGCAGATTTAGGAAGTGGCTTCAAACAGGCTGAGAGCGAGTTCAGGATCAGAAGGGTGCCTGTCCCTTTAAGATAGAGCTGAGCAGAAAATCAGGCCTGATGGGTTTGCTGCAGAGGAACATCACACACAGGTGTGTGTTTCGCCCAACAGTACAGCGTGTTCAGAGAGCAGCAGACCTTTCCACCGCTCAGCCGCAGAAAAACTTCAGTCTGTAGCTGCTGCCATCCGTCCTCCGCGCTGCGCTCATTAAAATCACTGAGCAGGAGGAGGAATTAATTAGCCTGCGACAACACACACACACACACACACCCCCACACACACACACAGCCCAGATCCAGACATATTCATTCACCTTGGCAGGTAGCGTTTGAGCACCTCTCTGATCTGATGCTCCAAATCCAAGATGGCCATCTCAGGCCTTCTCCAAGAGAACCGTTGCTAGGCAACACCCTCCCAGCTCTGCTGCGCTGCGCTGCGCTGCGAGTGGAAGATGGCGTCTCCCCACGGACCTCGGGTGTGTTTATAGGAGAGTAAAAAAGAGAAGAACAGAGAATGTTGTTCCACTGCGGCTGATCAGAGAGGAGGAGAAGCTGGAGGCCTCCGTCGGTTTTTACAGCACACAGACAAAGCTTACCGGCACCGATCAGCAGATTGGACCCAGATGTTCTGGCCGTTCTCCACCATCAGATTATCAGCTCTTTATTTCCCTCTCTCTCCCAATTTGAGTTAAATCGATCCATTTGATTTGATTCTGGGTAATTAAAAACATCTGAGGCTTGTTTTCTCTGCGCTCTCTGTCTTCGGTGATTCAGCTGCAGACGACACCTTTCAGTCATCACAGCCCTGCAGCGAATCCGCTTTATTGTCCCCTCATTCGTGTTTCTGCTCACATATCTCCTCCCTGCACTCCACAGACTCCCCACAGCTCAGCATATGTTATCCATGAAGTCAGCAGAGACGCTGCTCCGGTAGAAACCTGCTTTACCACATCTGAGACGAATCCTGAAGATTTGTCTCAGAAGAAGCCCGAGACATCACACCTCCCACACCGTGCTCAACAGATTGTGTGATGATCATTTCAGGGTACATTGACAGCAGCCCTGTTTAGTCTAGTCCGTTTGAAGGTCCGGTTTGTTTGGAGAGCTGTGAATGTGTAGTCAAACTCTGATGAGGAACTAAAAAGTGAAGTCCTACAAACCTCAGTCTGGGTTCATTTGAAGTGAATTCTGGTGCGGTTTGAATTCATATACAAACACCAAACGGACCGCAGACCACTCCAAAAGCAGGAAGTGGACTACAGCGCAGGGCATTCTGGGTAAACAACCAAAACAAACACACAAGCCTAGCGCTAACAGGAGAAATGGCTCGTGATCTTTGCCAAAAACAAAAGAGAAATCCTTCAACCACTAAAATCTGACGCCTCCATCTTGTTTCCATCTGGTGAAGAAGGAAGTTGCTCTCAGTGTCTTCAGAGGTTTTTGTGTCATTCCTTTCAGTGTTCTTGGTGCAGCGCCCCCACAGGCAAGGAGGGGAACAGGTTGCTCAAATGGTTTGGTTTGTTTAACTCAGTGCAGTGATGAAGAGAATCGCAGCAGCTCAAAATGTAACAAATGTTGTGACTTTGATTGCCTGACTATCAGGTGTAAAAAACTCTTAGTGAAACATCTTATGTGGTAGTTTTTCTCCTTTAAATCCTTCCAAACAGCCATACTTGTTCATTCTTCTTCACCTCTCCTGTCAGAACGTTTAACCTGCAGAGTCTTAACATGGAGCTTGTGAGTTTTTAGTTAACTCTCTGAGCCTTGCATGATCATGGTGGATTTCCTGGGAAGATTTACAGCTGCAGAATGACGTCAAATAGTTTGGAAATGTGCTTAATCTACCTTCCAAAGCTGATGTCAAGCAGCAGTTTCTTCTCTTAAGCTCACTGCTGTTGTCTTTCTGGTTTGGCATTCAACTCTGCAGGCCAGCAAACTGGAAAAAGAGCAGCTTTATGGACCCGTCATACCGACAATCCGCAGCACCTGGTCGCTGCTTTCACTAATAGATTCTGCATCTTTGCATACAATTTAGGTCAGCAGGGTGTCTGTGAAATCTAAGTTGATCTTGAATTTGTTAATCACACATCTTAAATTTTGTTGTGGCAGAACTATTTCATCTTGTATTCTTCTATGTAGTTTATTTTTCTCACAGGACAGGTTAAACCTTGAGTGATGCGCAGACGTCTTCATTGCGTTGGTGACTTGAGGCCACTGAGGCTACTGCTAACTAGCTGCTGATATACTATTGCTAGCTAGCTTTGTAGCGTCACCAGGTCTTGCATTTTCTTCATAATAGTCTTGAAAAGGTTTTAAAAAGTTGGTGAAAGCTGTAGAAACCCTATTTAGGTTATAATAATGTATTTTTATTATTTGCTGAATCATCTGTACGAGGGAGTGCTTTCTTTTCCTCATGACTGTAAACTCTTTAGTATGAAGAAGCTGTTATTGTCTGGTTGTGTTCAGACTTACACAGCCCTCCATTAGTCTTGCTTTCTGCAGAAAGATCCGACCCAGCAGTGATTTATTCTTGTTTTCTTTGTTCACCTGAACCCAGACGGATTGTCCTCCAGAACCCGGCCCAGTCTAGCGGCTGACATGTTCCTTCATTACTGGTTTGTTTGGGTCGGGTTCCACATAAATCATCCTGCTGTAGGAAACACCCACTGCAGCTCTGGAGCAGGGCTGAAAATACTCCACACAGATGCTCCTTCTGCTCGGTTTAGCAACATTTGCTGAAGCTGTTTATCTTGTTTAATTTTAGAAAACTGTGTGTCAAAACACAAGATATTAAAAAGGTTGAGGAGAAGTGAATGACCGCCTGTGTTCTGGTAGTTTGTCTGCATTTCTGGACTCAGAGAAATAGCTTAGCGAGTGGAAAACATCCGTTGTTTTACTGCAAGTACAAATTATTCCCCATTTTCTCCTGCTATTGGCAAAACTGTAAAGCATGAAGTTACACGTCTTCTTTCTGTTTAATCTCCCTGACCTTCCAAAGAATAATCAATAATCAGCAACTGGAGAGGCAGTTTAACATTTAATTGGGACAAACCAGGAAGTATCAGCAGAAATTAGCGGTGCTGTGCAGACCGTAGGGTGTGATTGATAGCTGGTGATTGTGTTGGTTTGGTGTAAGGTTGCCATGGCAGTGAAGACCCCCCTCAGGGACTGTAATGAACCCCCCACTTCCCCGTATCACCCACCGACCTCTGTGTCTGTCCACTGTTATGGCCGCCCTCGGTTTGATGATACAGCCGCTGATGTTGTCGTCTCTTCGGTTTCAGAGCGCCGTTTAGCTCATGTAGCTTCTTGGGTTTCCTCGCTAAGACTGATGGGGGAAACTTCAGGTCTGTGAGGTAGTTAATCCTGGACCGAGTCTTTCACACGTCCTCACAAATCGCTGGAAAACCTGCTGCCATCACCCTAATCTCCAGCTTTCTCCAGGTTCTCTACATAGCTCACTTTGTTTTTGATCAATTCTTGAATTTTGCTGTTAGATTCAGAACTGATGTGTTGGTTCTGGGATGTTTTAGCCTACTTCATGTCGTCAAACAGGCTCTATTAAGTGATTTGTTGGTTCTTTGCACGAATCATCAATCAGTTGTGGTTATTTCTAGTTAAACTGGACCAAAACCATGCAGTTAATCACATTTAATTCACAATTAAACTGAGGGGGGGAACTCTATTTCGACATTTATAAATAATTTAAAGACTGATATTTGTTTTTACTCAGGTTATCTTTGTTTGAATGTTAAATTTGTTTATTTCAGATAAGAGGATGGTGATTTGGTTATGATTTATGTCTTGTTTTTCCATTCTTCATTTTCATTATCATCCATCACATTTTGTTTTCTTTATGTTCACATTTTTCTCTTTGATTAACAGTCAGATAAAGACATTGAAGACTGGGAGAGACAGAACAGGCTGCGGTGATTATCCTAAAACAAAAAGATGATCATCTGTGCAACCAAAACGTATCTGATGAAAGCAGAAGCGTCCCTCGCAGCCAGCACTGCCTCTCTCACTCTCTGCCTATCTATCTGTTCACAGGGGACATCACTCAGAAGGGTTATGAGAAGAAGAGGTCCAAGCTGATCAGGGCATATGCTGGAGGTAATTTAGCAACCTCTGACCCCCTCCACACACCCGCTCTGCCCACTCAGCTGAAATATTCCCATAGCGCTGCTGGAGTATCGATCTGCTATCAGGAGGAATACAGTAGTCTGAACACTGTACTCTATTGATGGAGTCTTCAGCCGCCATTAGTGGATGTAGGTTAGGACTCCCTGGAGCTCAGCTTGGGCCTGCTCCTCTGAATCAGTCGCTGATCAGGCTGCAGTCGCTCCCTGCCTCTAAAACACACACACATCACACACACCAGGGTAAGCTTTGGGTCGAGGGATGCTGAGAGATGTTCTGTCGCAGAGCAGAGATGCAATAACTGCATGTTTCTGGTTTTATGTTGGTTATTTTGGGTTATAAAGTCAGAAAAATGCAATTTTTCTGCCGTTTCAAATCACCTCCATGTTTCTTTTTTTCCTTTTTTGCGCTCTTATCTGTTGCTTTCATGTGCATATACATGTTGTTCCTGTAAAAACCCGTCCGTGTGTCCACAAGCTTTTCTGCCTGCTTCTGTAGGTATGGAGGGGCCCATGTCTCATCGGGCCCCGCTCGGCCCCCCGGCCGCCGCCCGCTTCCACCGGCGGAGAACGTCCGGAACCAGAGACGAGCGCTACCGATCAGGTACGGGGAGCCCGCCTGATCCACGCTTCGTCCCAGAGAAACACCAGCTGCACCGTTTTATTGTGGTTTTCACAAACTGAGCAACACCTTGGAAATCTTTCACACTCTGCCTGCAGTCAGACGTCTCTGGGTTTCCCCCAGAAATCCTGCTAAACCTGCTGGAAGAGGCGCTGAGGCGGGCCACCAGCCGAGTGGCCCGCCAGAATGTAAAGTTTTAACATTTTACATTCTGTAAAATGTTAAAACTTTACAGAAAATTTATGTTATAGTAGCTGACATGTCAAAATTAAAAGGTAGGTTCAGGCTATGCAGGTCACATCAGAAGACTTGCTATCTTACTCTTATTTAGTGTTTCTGTCTGTCCTGCTGAAAATGAACATAAGATAAACACAAAAACAGATTTCTGTTGAAAATTAGCCCAGAGTTGGTAGCTTGAAAACGACAAACAGGCTAAAGGTCATCCAGTGTGTCTGTAGACGTGTGACTTCCTGTCTCTGTTCCTCAGACGTCCACACGGAGGCGGTCCAGGCCGTGTTGGCGCGACACGTAGAGAGGAAGGTGGCGGTGCCCATGCCTTCCAAACGGCGCTCCCTGGTGGTCCAGACCTCCATGGACGCTTACACGCCTCCAGGTGACCACGCACAAACAAAACCTGCTCTCACTACACCAGTTCATCTCCCAGGCAGACTCAAGGTTTTTCTCTGATCCACCTCATAGAGATGCTAACATTAGCTCTGATGTTAGCAGCTCATATTGAATGAGTTGTGTCTCCTGACTCCACCAGAGAAGCAGCTCTGTGCTCAGACAGGATTCTCTGGTTTCTCAGATGGCTCTGACAGAGGAACGCTCATCCCACCCAAAACTGCAACCAGGCACATTCTCTGTGGCGTGTTAAACCCACGAAGGGATTTACAGAGAAACCGGCCGCAGAAAGCTGTAAAAACTGAACCCTGTCACCTTCTGCAGCATTTCTGCTGAGAGACGGCCCAGAAAACGGACAGCGCAGCTGACCTTTACCTCACACATCGGCTCATTAGATCATCCATAACCACAGTTGATGGAATAATTTTGGTGTTGATTGAATCTTAATGAAAGAAATATAATAAGTTTGTTCCTTTGTAATTTGCTCCTTAACCTTTGAGAACATGGCTAAGTGGAGCTGACGTGTCCCTGAACGCATCATGTCGTGTTTTTCCACCGTCCTGATAACACTTCGTTAAATGTCTGCACACAGCGGCGCTCGCCGGGCCTTATCGGCTGCTCTCACAATTATCTGCTGTTCAGAGGAGGAAATTCAGCCGCCTGAAGCATGTTGGACCCAAATTGGTTCTTGTGGCTGTTTCACTGACAAGCCACAAGATCCGATTGACTAATTACTGACATTTGGTGTCTGAACTGCTGAGCTTTTTGCCTCAGTCACTGAAAGGTCACAGTACTGAAGCGGCAAATTTATCTTATTGGAAATCTTTTTCTTTCCAGACTTTTGCATGAATAATCTCCATAGTTTAGATAATTATAAGTTAATTCCTTGTTTGGAAGCTCAAATGTTTTGTTTTCTGGCCCTAAACTGTTGTTTGTCCCTAAACTGGTTGGTGTGGAGAGATGTGAATTTGTAATCAAACCAAAAACTAAATTCTGGTCCACCTACAAACCTCTGTCTGTTTGGTTAAAATGAACTCTGGTGCGGTTTGAATGCATATGTGAACAAAAAGCAGAGTGGAGACCGCTCCTAAAGCAGGAAGCAAATGACAGTGCATGGCATTCTGGGTAAATGCAACCAAAACAAGCTTGCTAGCCTAGTGCTAGCAGGAGAAATGGCTCGTTATCTTTTACCAAAGACAAAACAGAAATACTCCAACCGGTAAAATCGGACGCCACTTTGCTTTTGCTTGCATTTAGTGGAGATGGAAGTTGTGCTCAATGTCTTCTTCAGAGGGGTCCATGTTGTTTCCTTCAGCAGCGCCCCCACAGGTGAGGAAGGGAACAGGTTTCTCAAAGCGTTTGGTTGGTTTGACTCAGCAGAAAGAAAACAAACCGCAGCAGCTGGAAATGGAACGAATGTTGCAGCTGTTGCTCCAAATCGAACTGAGTCTACCGGACTATCAGGTGTGAAAGAAATCGCAAAGATGTGTAAAAATCCCTTAAAATAATGAAAGATTACAATGATAACAATGAAAAGATTTCTAAAAATCCACATTTTAATTAGCATTTATTCTGTGAGTGGGAAAATAACATTAAGAAAAACATTTGTATAAATATGACAGATTTCAAAAAGTTGTATAAAATAAGTTTAATGAAGATTCTTTATAAAAGTATTTCATCAGTTTTTAGATGAAATACTAAAAAAGATTTTCTTGTGGGGCAAGATGTCAATTTCTCTTCTTCAAAACTGGAAAGAAAAGAGAACATGTCACTGTAATAAGGCAGATATGTTGTAACTACTGACAGTCTGGGCAATAATTAAAATATTTAACAGAGCTGAAAGTGAAAACATGATGAGGGCCAGAGTTAGTTCTGTGTTTGTTCAGTAGGTCCAGCTTTTTGACAGCAAACACTTTAGAAAAAGCAACTCAGGCTCACTGTAAGGTGGGAGATCTGTGATGCTGTGGGCCTGTCAATAAATGTACAATTACAGGTTTGGATTTTTATTGCTGTTTTAATAAATGATTTTATTGTACATTTTAATCAGGGATGTGAAGCATTAGACCAGCAGGAACATTATGTTTCATTTCCTGGGAACTGCCATCAGGAATATTTTGGTTTTTCTCATGAAGTTCGGCAGGAATGGAGGGATTTTCACCTCCGTTTCTAACGCTTCATGTTCCCGCCTGCTCTGGAACATTCAGCCTGTCCTAAAACAAAAAGTCTCAGCTGCTTTGATCCAAGAACAGAAACAAAAAAACAAGAAAAAACAGAACCAGAGAAACCCGAAACAGCACCTAGCAGCAAATCAATACCAGATTTATCTTCCTCCTCAGATACTCGGCCACAGCAGAACTAAAACCAAAAACATATCATTTCACCCCACAGATTTAACACCACATTTAAGAACAATCAACCCTTCTTTGTAGTAATTTTTATTAATTAACTACGTAAAAGTTTTAACGGGTTAAAACTTTTAACAGCTTCTTTTTTTCTTTCTTTTTTACATACAAAGATTTTGGCAGGAACCTTTGTATTCACATGTTTCTGGTGCACCCGTTTATCTGATGCACAAAGCAACATTCTCAAACAGCAGCAACAGACAACAGCATGTTGTATATTGGCTAAAAAAATTATTTATTTATTTAATAATTTTGTAGCAAAAAGTGTTTTTGAATTTAAAATATTGCTTTTTTTGTTGAGGTATGTTTTTTATTACAATGTGATTAATTAATTAGAGTCTGCAGTCAACTCAACTAAACAATTGATTTGAGTTGCATTACTAGTTTTTAATTTCATTTTTAGATTAATAGTAACTGGAATGTTGATCCATGTATTTGATGTATTTTTGCATTGGCTTTGCGTTACTATATTATTACATTAACAAATAAAAACACTGTATTTTTGCGTTTTATGGTGTAAAACACTTTGATCTGGCTTGTTGCTATAAAAATAAAATTGACTGAGCAGGTGAAGGAGTTTTTCCTTCCTAAACTTTTCCTGTCATGTTGAATGTTTCTGTTTCTTTGGTATTTGCTGTGTGTAAGGTAACATCTTCCCATGATTCTCCAGGTCTGTCGCCGCTGTGCTCTGATTCGTCGTCGGGGTCAGAGGAGGAGGCGGGGCCGGGCGACGACATGACGGGCATGGAGCACTGGATGAGCCGGCCCTCCCAGCTCGGCCCCGCCCACCTGGGCTCCACCTCCTCGTCGTCCTCGTCCACGCAGAGCGGAGGCAGCGGGAACGCCGGGCGGCTGGCCGACTCGCTGGCGCACACGCACATCGCTCACCTGGCTCACCTGGGCCACCCTCACCTGGGCCAGTCGCACCACCAGCAGAGCCTGCTGTCACAGTCGCATCACGGTGAGAACGTTAGCCTGTGACCGGCTTTCATCCAAGGTTCATCTCAATTTTTTGGTGGAAATTTACATCTTTTTTTCTGTCTGCAATGGCCCTAATTCTTCATCTTACTTTTCAGTAAGATGGCAGATAAATTTCTTTTTTTATATAACTCAATTTTTTTTTTTCCAGCTTTATTTGGTTAAAACTCATTGAGAAAGCACAAATTAAAACAGTTTTAAGCAAAAGCCATAAAATAAAATAAAGAAAATTTAGGAAAATTCTAAGTATATTTATTACAACAACAGTGTCTTTAGTCAGAGGTTTCTAGGGAATCACTGTAATACAGACTGCTACAGGAGTTCCTTCCTGCCCACAGCCGTCAGCATCGACAACGACCTTTTAAAGAACCATCAGTAATGAGTTCCAACGTTTCATTTAATGAATAAAGATTTCAGGGTGACTAAAGCTCCATGTCACAGCGTTTGTTCCTGCAGCATCTCGTGTTCTGACCCGGTTCTGACACCGCGCTGTGTTTCTGCAGGAATCGGCCACTTGTCTCTGAAGAGGAAGGGTGCTCTGAGCGTGGCGGAGAACGGCGGCTCACTGCGGCGATCCTGTGAGTTTGGATCGGACATGCTGTGGCCGCCGCCTCTGGAGTCGGAGGGTAGGTCCAGACCGGGAGCTGAGCGTCCAAATCCGGCTTACGGAATAATTCACAAAAATGGATCTGAACTTCATAAAGATCAGACCTGAATTTAGTTTGTATTTAACTTTTATTCAGTAAAACATCTCCAGGGTTCCTACGGTGCTTTAAATCTTTGAAATGCTTCATTGTTTTCAACCTTTAATGTGTTTGATAGTCAAACTGCTCAGTTTTGTAATAAAGTGCAATCTATCATCTGATTAAAAGTACATTTTGAAAACGTTATTTACAGCTAAAGTCAAGACAGGCATTTTTTTTTATCACTATTTGAAGTGTTAAATCAGGCTAAATCTTACTGTTTTAGGGAATTACAAAAATTATTTTGTTTGCTAAATGCCAGAGAATTTAGCAGAAACATTTTTTTAGAGATTTTATTTTTTATTATTTTCTTTGTTTTAAAGCATTAATAGGAGCAGGAAGTTCATTTAACTTAACATGTTTTGTCTGGATTGTTTCAGTGTAATGAATATTTATTATTCCTAATGAATTAATGATTTATTGATCATTTCAATTTGGTTATTGAAATTGGGGGAAAAAATTTTATAAAATTTTTGTTTTGTGTATAGAGTGTATTACAGAAATGTTTCAAAATATAACATGTTGTTATATTTTAGATTACTTTATCCTTCTGTAAGTTTAAAAACTTTCCTTGAAAATTTTTTTGAATTTAAAATTGAAAAGTGAATGAACCCTGCTGAACATGGACGGATTTATGATGATCTGATAACTTCATCAGTTTTTTATAGTTGAAACTAGATTATGTGACAATGTTTGGAGAAGCTGCTCGCTTCACATCAATGTTTACATGAACAAAACGCTGAGTCATGAAACAGCAGACTGCTGAGCGCGGCAGGATGTGACACAAAGTGACGGTCAGACGGGTCTAATGGAGCGTAGCGCCAACAGGAAGTGGCACTGACTGACTGCTTCCTGTCTGTTCTCCTGCAGAGAACCACTCGGCGCCGCCGGACGTGACCGGATACTCGTCGGACTCGTCCCACTCCCACACCGAGCGGCACCACATGTCCAACATGGGCACCATCGCCAGGAACACGCAGAAGTATGGCAACGCCGAGCGCATGGAGACCGGCGACGGTGAGCTGGGGGCGGGGCCAGCACAACCAGCAGATCTGTAAACAGGAAGTGGGGGTGGGGTCAGCACAACCAGCAGATGTGTAAACAGGAAGTGGGGGTGGGGCCAGCACAACCAGCAGATCTGTACACAGGAAGTGGGGGCGGGGTCAGCACAACCAGCAGATGTGTAAACAGGAAGTGGGGGGCGGTGCCAGTAGAACCAGCAGATCTTTAAACAGGAAGTGGGGGCGGGGCCAGCACAACCAGCAGATCTGTAAACAGGAAGTGGGGGGCGGGGCCAGCACAACCAGCAGATCTGTACACAGGAAGTGGGGGGCGGGTCCAGCACAACCAGCAGCTTTTTAAACAGGAAGTGCAGAGCACTTCCTTCTTTTCTTCCGTTCTGCTTTCCTTCTTTTGTAGTTCTTTGATTTCTTCCTTCCTCATTTCACTTCCTTTCTTCCTTCCTGGTATTTAACCTTTGACCTGAGCTGAAATAATGACTCCATATTGAATTTCTGTATTAACCTTTTAGAGCTGCAGTTCTGGATCAGTCGTTAGCGACTTCCAGATGAAATAGTTTCTGATCCTGTTTCTTTCCGGACGTTTTCCTGTCTTTTTTTGTTTCTGGCTTTTTTTTTTTTGTTTCCGGCTGTGTTTTCTGGTCATTTTGTTTCCAGCTCTGTTTTCTGGTCATTTTGTTTCCAGCTCTGTTTTCCAGCCTTCTTGTTTCCAGCTCTGTTTTCCAGCCTTCTTGTTTCCAGCTCTGTTTTCCAGCCGTTTTCAGCCTGCTGTCTCTGCTGGGGTTCTTCCAGGTGTTCCAGTCAGCAGTCGGGTGTCGGCTAAGATCCAGCAGCTCGTCAACACGCTGAAGCAGCCCCGCAGGCCGCCGCTGCGCGAGTTCTTCGTCGACGACTTCGATGAGCTTTTGGAGGGTTAGACGCCGCCGTCATGTCTGCATCACTTCCTACCTGTCGGTCCTTCCTCACATTTTACTCTCAGTTCAGCAGCAACACACACGCTTCGTTTTCCAGAGGAGTTATTACTAAAAAGTCTAATTTTATTCCTAACTCCTAACTCTTTCTGACAGAATCCAGACTGACGGAGTTTTGCTCTCCAGTTGTTCTGCTCCGCGTTGAGATGAAGTTAATACACTGTTTTCTGTTAATGCCGAGTCGTGATTTTTAAACCTCTGCACGGTTTTCTAAGAGTTTCTGTGGTGAATAGTTGCCATGGAAACTGAAGCCACACCATAGTTTACAGTTATGTCACTGCTAGAACCTTAAAGTCACTGCTGCAGATGAAATTAAAAATATGGACAAATTTAATTCCTTCCTTACTACCTTCCTTCCACTTCTTTGATTCCTTCGTTCCTTTTGTATCCTTTTTTCTGTTTCCTTTTTATCTCTTGTTCATTCCTTTCCTTCCATGTTTCCTTCGTTCTTTCTTCTGTGTCCTTTTTTGCTATCCTTCGTTCTTGTGGTTTTTCATCTGTCCCTTTGTCTTTTCTTCTTTATGTCCTTTCTCCCTCCCTTCCTTCCTTCCTTGTTCACCTCTTTCTGTCCTTGCTTCTTCCTCCTCCACTTCTTTCTTTCCTTATTTCATTTCCTTTCTTGTGTCCTTTCTTCATTGCTTGTCTGGTTCATTTTTCTCCATGTACTCCCTCTTTCCCTTCTCTCCTTTTCTTTTTTCTGTCTTTTTTTAAATTTTGGCAATAAAAATCCCAACATTCTGGTGATAGCTCATAAAGTTTCACTGATCGTTGATATTAATATCAAACTTTATGGTTGATATTATTTTTTTATATCTTCCTGAAGAATTTTCTGGTTTGTTAATTTCCTTCTAAAAATCCACGATTAATGATTCTCTATACAGATAATGAAGGTCAGAAAGCTGTAGAATAAATGCTAACAGAACATCGGAGATGAAGATGACCTTTGACCTGTGCCACTCTGAGGCGTAACGCTCAGTTTGTTCAGACTTCACCATCTGTACTGCTGTCTGTTCATTTTCAGTTATTTATTGTCTCTTCCAGTTACTCATTTATACAAGAAGGATCCAAATACATGAAGCAATTATACAAATTAATCAATTATTGAAATAACCATCAACCAGTTTAGTAATCGATTAATCATTAACTGAAATATCCAGACTCTAGAAAGACCATTTGCTGAATATTAAGAGTAGATTTTATACAAAGAATCTATAAATTTTAGATTTCAGAGAAGAAAAAACATAAATACTTTTACGTTGTTTTTAATTTGTAAACCATGAATCATTTTCTTTCCACTTCAAAGCGATGCACTACTTTGTGTTTATCAAATGAAATTCCAGTGAAATCCATTCAAATCTGTGGTTGTAACCTGACAAAAGGAGGCGAATAAGAGTTCACACCTCTGATATTTGCATGAAGTCACAGTTTGATGTATTATCTGCTCATGAACTCGTCCTGCAGCTGCGTGTCAGCAGCAGGTGCAGCGTGTGTTCGGCCTCGTTGCCGTCGGTTACTGCAGCCATGTTGGTTTTGCAGCAGCGAACGCAACAGGAATTAAAACTTTATGACGCATCTCTCTGCTTCCGCTCCAGTCCAGCAGCCGGACCCCAACCAGCCACGGCCGGAGGGGGCGGAGATGTTGCCGGTGAGGGGCGAGCCGCTGGGCGTGGTCACTAACTGGCCCCCCTCCCTGGAGGCGGCGCTGCAGCGCTGGGGCACCATCTCCCCCAAAGCGCCCTGCCTCACCAGCCTGGACACGGCGGGGAAACCCCTCTATGTCCTCACATACGGTAAGCAGACGCTCACATGCACACTGCAAAAACATAAAATCTAATGCAAATACCTTAATATACCTGAAATAACACAAAATTAACTTATAGCTAGGGGTGGGCGTTAGGCATATTGTTTAGTCGTAAAAAAAATCTTTCATAATAACAATTTTGATTAATCGACTTGATAAATTCCAGTTGAAGCAATTTTATGTAACTTTTACAAAATATGTTTTTTCCATATTTGTTTAAACTGTCACCAAGTGATGACAGTTTATGAGACATAATCTGTGAAAAATGTGTATCTCCTCCACCTTCTGCCTGAGCTACTAATGCAGTCTGAAGACATGCCCTGACCGAAAACAACCAATCAGAGTCAGGAGGCGGGTCTTATCGCTGCCAATCATCTGCTAGATTTGCTAATGATGGTCATATCATATTGGATGATTATATCACCCAACCCTACTTATAAGTAACTTTCAGCAAAGAATATGAGCTTGTTGCTGTTTAAAGTCAATAATTCCTTAATACTGATAAAAAGTGCAGGTTCTCCAAACCTGGGTTTTGTTTTCTGACCAAACATCTTTAATTTGGCTTCATGTGTCCAAATGTTGCAGCGGCAGCTGGTTGGACTTAATGATCATCAACTAATCAGGATCATTTAGTCTTGAAAATTGCATAAAGTGTAAAGGGTGTACTTAGTTTCTCCCGTGGCTGAGGTTCTGTCAGTATATTAGGAGCTGAATCATCTATAGAAACTGAATGAGTCCATGGCGGTTTCTTCCTTTCAGAGCTTTTTCAGTGTTTTTTTCACAAAGCGGAGAACAAAGATTCTCATTCTGACTTCCTGTGGATCTTTTCCCACTCATATTCCCTGTGCTGCACCCTGCAGGGAAGCTGTGGTCGCGCAGCATCAAGCTGGCCTACAACATCCTCCACAAACTGGGCAGCAAGCAGGAGCCCATGGTGCGGCCGGGCGATCGGGTGAGTCACCTCCGACCCCTCACAGCTTCCTCTTTCAGTCTCTGTCAAACGCCGGCTCCCTTCATGAATCAGCCGCTGATCAGACGTCATCTGACATATTGACTTCTATAAAAATACATCTACGATCCGTTCAGCCAGATCGGCCTGGTGTTCCTAAGTAACACCGTCTGCAAGACAAGAAATAAAGCAAATGTGAAACTGAGTGCAGACAGAATCTCATCTGTTCAATCTTACTAAAAAAGACGTTTATTTATTACGTTATGAAGTGCAAATGTATTCACATCCTTTAAACCTTTAGACTTTCATTTATTCCTCGATGTTTTGTGGTAAATTTAGCAAAAATCAGAAGAGAAGTGTGGCAGTCATGTATATTATTTACAATATAGAATAGGCCAATCTTTGTCACATTGGGTGAGTGTGCAGATGTTTCAGGTAGGACTAGGCTTTGACTAGGCCATTCCAACACATGCTTCGATCTAAAAAATCCATAGTTTCTTCAGTATTTTTCTTCAAGTATTTTTGTCTGGTTTCTAGAGCAAATATCTCAGTACATTTGAAATAAAACAAAACTAAGTTACAAAAAACATTTCAACAAGATATAGAAGCTTGTTTTAGGTCAATAATTCCTTAATATTGATGAAGAAAGTTCTAATTCCACTGGTAGATTATTTCACTTATAACACAAAAATAAACTGTCATTAACGAAATAAAGTTTCACAAGACAAAAATACTTGGTAATATTTTGTGTTTTTGCAGTTTTGCGTTCGTCTGTTTGCGTTGCTGCACCAGAGGTTAAACCACGCCTTTCTGCTGTTCTCTCTGTCTCCTGCAGGTGGCGTTGGTGTTTCCTAACAACGACCCAGTGGCCTTCATGGTGGCCTTCTACGGCTGCCTGCTGGCTGAGGTGGTTCCTGTTCCCATCGAGGTGCCGCTGAGTCGCAAAGTAAGTCAGCCAGCCAATCAGAGACGCTTCTTCTTCTTCTTCTTCTTCTTGGCTCTTTGAGCTCCTCGTTTTGCTCCCAGCTGGAGGTCAGGTGATGTGTGACGTTAATCCCCTCCGCCTCGTCCCTGTCAGCGTTTCACCTCTGACCTCCTGCTGGATGTGTTTCTTTCCTGTCGGTGATGATGGGAAAACTACTTTGCATCGTCGGTCTTATCTGTTTTTGGCAACAAGTATTCGTGAGAAGTTAATCCTGTCTGAACAGGGAGCAGCGGGTAGAGAAACATGTGTCTGTACGCCCCCCCGCCCGTTCCTCCTGCTGTTGGGACACGGGGTCATGTAGTTGACCTTTGCGGTGTGAACCGGTCTGAGGTCTGTCTGTCCTCTGACAGCAGCTTCTATCTGGAAACATGTCCGTTCTGCCGGTTTACTGAGTCTCCAGCTGCCAGTCGTGCTTCAGCACACCGAGTCCTCTGCTGTAATCTGGGAGCCAACACCGAGACGTGCTGCCTGTCACGGTTGGCATGGTTACACTCTGATTACTTGCTGCAGTAAGAAAATGTCTTGCTGCGCTCTGTCCACCTCTCTTAACCCCCCAGCCGGCAGCCTGTGTTTCTGCTGCAGGGTTTAAATGTGGTTCCAGCTCAAGCATCAGTTTATTTACAAACTTTAAAGAAATTAATAACACACAAATCTGACTTTTCCTGCTCATATCCATTTAGTTTTCTTTGAGATCAGATCTGATGAGTCCAGTTATGATTGATCCTATTTTAGTATAAAAGTTTGAAACAAAAGAGAAGAAAATGTCCTGCGGACATTTTTATGCAACATTTACAATCAGATTTATTGACGACACTGCAAAAGCACAAAGTCTTTCCAAGTAGTTTTTGTCTAGTTTCTAGTTTGCAGATATTCTAGAACACAAGAAACTAACTTATAAGTAACTTTTCAGCAAGATAAAGGAGCTTTTTTAAGTCATTGATTCCTTAATATTGTTGGAGAAGTTCTAGTTCCACTGGCAGATTATTTCACTGAGAACATAGAAAAATAAATGTCTTATTATAAGTGGAATAATTTGCACAACTAGACCAAAAATACTTGGTAAGATTTTGTGTTTTTATAGCGTAAGATTGTAGTGCAAACAAGAAACATTAGGTACAAATATGTAATTTTTTAACATTTATTTATTCTACAAATAGTGCTCTGCAGTGCTGACTTTTACTTTAAGCATGTCCAGCATGTGTAGGGTCTGCAGAGATGTTAGCTGCTCTTTTTGTGACCCTAAATCTGGATGAAGGAAAAGTCAGCCCTAATGATTCTCTCTGCAGATCTGATTGATGATTTGAGTTTAGCAGAAAATAAAGTAATTTTAAGATTATTCCTGGAACTGGACGGCATGTCCTGGATGACATCATCAGCTGTTTGCTAGCTGCTAATCCTCCTCCTTTGTTTTTGCTGCTCCTCTTTAAATCTGTCTGGCCGTTTGGTTAGAATGACGGATGGTTTGAACTTCCTTCTTTTCAGCTCCTGTGGGATTTGGGGTCGTAGTTCAGGAACTAGTTGAGCTTTTGAGATGCTAATCAGCGGCTCCCGGTTGTGAAACAATACCTTGTTGCCATGGTTACCCATCCTAAAAACTGTCTGAAAGTAAAAATGTAAGAGCAGGAATCCTTCCAGCTTCACAGCATCCAAACCCAGAGGGAATAATTGTAAAAACATTTAATGATCCAACATGATAAATGATGAATAAAAGTCTGAAAAAAGAATAAATCAGAGCAAATGTAGCAGAGCTGCTGGAACGTGCTGCCATAAAGATCAGCGCTGTTCTAGAAATGTTGGAGATTTTACTTTTTATTCTCGAACGAACAGGAAAACATGTCATATTTCTGTATTTGTGAGGGGAAATGAGCTGATTCTCCAACCGATTGATTGGTGCGTCTCGTTGTGTTAAGTTGTATTCAACAACTTAACACGTAAGTCGTTGATTTAAATGTTAACTGTCGTTTCCTGCTTCCCTCTGTCGTCCAATAGGATGCCGGCAGCCAGCAGATCGGGTTTTTATTGGGCAGCTGCGGCGTTACCGTGGCGCTGACCAGCGATGCCTGCCATAAGGGTCTTCCAAAGAGCGCAACAGGAGAGATCCCGCAGTTCAAAGGTTGGAGTGCAGGTCATTAATCATGGCTGACGCTGCGCTTAGCAGGAATTTACATGTTAGCGCCCCCTGCAGGATGGCCCAAACTGCTGTGGTTTGTAACGGAGTCCAAGCATCTGTCCAAGCCTCCCAGAGACTGGTTCCCGCACATCAAGGACGCAAACAACGACACGGCGTACATAGAGGTGAGCTTCCAGACGGACCTGGATCAGAACCGCCAGCTCCCTGTTTGGATCAGAACCGGCTGTCCTGCACAGCTTCAAGTTTTATAGTTTATTAATTCAATATTTTATCCAAAAAACCCACGAAAACATGTATTTCACTAATTCAGTTAAAGAGTGCATGATGTTTCAGATTAAAGCTAAAGATTTTGCTAGCTTCAGAAAGATCCTGATGCTCCATCTGCTGTTTCCCCTGTCAGTATAAAACCTGTAAGGACGGCAGCGTTCTGGGCGTCACAGTAACGAGGATCGCTCTGCTAACACACTGCCAGGCTCTCACCCAGTCCTGCAGCTACACCGAGGGTATCCTCACACACACACACACACACGCAGCAGTTCCTCCTGCTCTGATGGGGGAGTTAACCCTTTCTCCTCCTCTGATCCAGCTGAAACCATAGTGAACGTCTTGGACTTTAAGAAGGACGTGGGCTTGTGGCACGGCATCCTGACGGTGAGAACACACACCAGATGTTTCTCTGTTTCTGTAAGAAATACTTCCAACGTGAAGCATAATGTGAAAACATCAGTGGTCGTAATCTTACATTTACTACGTGTATTATCCAGACGCATATAACAGCCAGACCCATATTTATATAGCATCTGTTTAACAATCATTATTTCTTTAAAATTCACCAAAAAACAAAGCTGGCATCAATATAAAACACCAACAATAATTCATTATTGATATTATATATTGTATCCAACAATAATCACTAATAATATGATGATTTGTCCAGTACTTATTAATACAAAAAGTTTATTCTATTAATTCTTAATTTGCATATTTTAAACTTTGATTCCCCCTTAACTTATAAACATGTTTTATTCTTTTCCAGTAATTGTTTATTTTTGGTTTTGTAAAGAATTGGAGCTGTCTGTAGTTTCACTGACAATTAATTTTAATTATTTAGATTTTACAAATAGTGTTTTCTAAATATACTATTGTAGTATTGTTAATGCCTGTAGTGTAGTTTTTGTAATTATTACCTCAGATTTCTGCACAATAGAGTAAGATTAATGAACAGCAGAGTAATGTGATGTAATCTGTGACCGACCTGCTGATATTTATTGAGCCTTTGCTTTACCTGTTGTGTAAACAACAGGTAAAGTTTACCTGTTGTGTAAAGTTTACACAACAGGTTTCCAGTTGAGTTTCTAGTTGAGTTTATTGTCAATAATGACGCCTAGAAATTTGTTTTCTCCCCATCTAGAAGTTTATTTTAGAAATCTTAAATTGGGTATTTAGCTAGGAAATAAGCAGAAGCTGGTGTGTGTTTTTGCAGAGTGTGATGAACATGATGCATGTGATCAGCGTGCCGTACTCCCTGATGAAGGTCAACCCTCTGTCGTGGATCCAGAAGGTCTGCCAGTACAAAGGTCAGCCTCCTCCTCCGTCACTCGGCTCTCCTCTCCTTCCCGTCGGGCAGATTAGACGCTAACTCCCTGCATGTGCGCTTCTACCTGCAGCCAAGGTGGCCTGCGTCAAGTCCAGAGACATGCACTGGGCTCTGGTGGCCCACAAGGACCAGAAAGACATCAACCTGAGCTCGCTGCGGATGCTGCTGGTGGCCGACGGTTCCAATCCCTGTAAGCTCCTTCTTAGCTTCTCTGCTGGTGGGAGGTGGAGGAACTCTCTGGGAACAGAACGTCTCTGTGTCGTACAATAAAGGTTTTCATGACTGAAAACCTTTAGAAAAGAAACAGAAATCAGACCAACATCTGGTTAAAAATGAGACGTTTTACTTTACAGACATGAAATCTGTGATTAGTCTGAAACTAGAACTGCAGCAACGATAAGTTTAGTAAACGATTATTCAGACGATTTATGAGTCTGACAATTAGTTGATTATTCTAATGATTAATTGATTATACGATAATCGGTTAGTCTGCCGATTAATTGGTTAGTCTGATTAATTGATTATTTTGATGATTAATCAGTTAGTCTGATGATTAATCAATTATTCTGATGATTAATTGATTATTCTGACTATTAATTGATTAGTCTGGCAATTAACGGATTAGCCTGACGATTAATCAATTAGTCCAATCATTAATCTGTTAAAAAAGAAGTTTTTTCATTTACAACTGAGCTTATTTTATACGATATTAGAAATACATGATGAAATACAAAAAGGCAAATAATTAAATTCCTTTTTAAAATAAAAAAATAAGCATTTTATGACATGAAATGTAACAGGAGCATTCCTATAAAGTTCATGATTTGTAGCAAAGGATACATTCTACTAAATACTTCTAACATCAACATGTAAAAAGTTCAGGCATTTCTGCTTGACTTGACGTTGATACAGAGCAGGACTTATCTGGTGATTATTTATTTTACTTTAACCGATTAATAACTGGATAACAAAATATGCTTAATGGATTTTTTAAAATATTTTTGAGATTTTCTGCTGCATCAGCCAGACAAATTGGTGCAAAATGCATCTGGATTTTTTTTACATGTTATTCTGAGTGTTTGTGGATGATCCTGTGTTTTAGGGTCCATCTCCTCCTGTGACGCCTTCCTCAACGTGTTTCAGACCAAAGGGCTGAGGGCAGAGGTCATCTGTCCCTGCGCCAGCTCCCCCGAGGCCTTGACCGTCGCCATCAGGAGGTAAACATGCTGCCTCAGCTCTTTTACATAAAGAAATCTGAAAACATGAAGCATGCTTCACATTCCTCTTGCATGCAAACACATCCACAGACTGAAAACCCGGCAGAGTTTCAAAGATTTTGTACTACAGTTGATCATTTTCAAATAAAAATCTGAAAATGTCAGGAAGATTGCACTGCAAAAACACAGAATCTTACCAGATATTATTGTCTAGTTTCTAGTGAAAATATATTAATACAATTGAAAAAAGAACAACAACTTAAAAGTAACATTTCAGCAAGATATGGAGCTTGTTATGAGTAAATGATTCATTACAATTGATAAAAAAATAACTAGTTCCACTGGCAGATTATTTCACTTATAACTAGTTCTTTTTCATCAACATTAAGGAATTATTCATTTAAACAAACTTGCTGAAATGTTACTTTTAAGTTAGTTTAGTCTGTTTCCAGATATCCTATTTGCACTAGAAACTAGACCAAAACATTTGAAAGGTTTTGTGTTTTTGCAGTGTGAATAAAAATGTACTCCACACTTTTCAGCTTTTTATTTGAACAATCATTTTAATTTCACAATGAAACACGTTTATGGTCTGATCGGCAGCATTCAGCCAGCAGCTAGTCAGCTGGTGTGTGTGTGTGTGTGTGTGTGTGCAGGCCAGTGGAGGACAGCAGCCAGCCTCCGGGCCGCGGCGTCCTGTCCATGCAGGGTCTGAGCTACGGCGTGGTGCGGGTGGACACGGAGGAGCGTCTGTCTGTCCTCACCGTTCAGGACGTCGGCACCGTCACACCGGGAGGTAACGGCTTCCTGCTGCTCCGTCTGCAGTTTTAGGAACAGAGAAACGGTTTGGACTCGACTCCGGTGACGTTTCACCTAAATCTGCGTTTCAAGCCTCAGGTTGTTTCTGCTGACTGAAGGATAATAAAACTATGAGAGCAGACAATGTCCTGCATGAACATATTGGGTTTCTTTGGTCCTCGGTCAGAACCAAGACTGTATTCACTTCAGGAAGACCCACTTAGAACCAGAACCCGACCTGCAGAAGGTTCTGATTCTGTTTGCTCCTTCATTTGATGCTGTATTTCTAGAAACAAACTCTGGACTTAAGCATCTAAAACAGTTTCAAACAATTTCCATCAGTTATGGAGATTAATGGTCAAGATGTAATCTGTTACCATGGTGATTGGTAGGTAGTTCGTCGGAGAGATGGCTTCTTTCTTTCTTCCTTCCATCCTTTCTTCATTAATTTCATCTTTGCTTCTTTCTTTCCATTTATCTTCCCTGCTTTTTTTGCTTTCTTCTTTTCTTTACAATATTCCTTCCTTTCTTTCTTCCAGTCTTTCTTTCTCTCTTTCCTTTGTTATATTTATTTTATTTATCATTACTGTGTTTCTTGTTCTTTCTGTGTTTCCTTCGATGTTTTCTTCCTTCTTTCTTTGTGTGATTCCTTCCTTTGGTCCTTCCCTCTTTTGTTTCATCCTTCTCTCCTTGTTTCCTTTCCTTTTTTGTGTTTAATTCCTTCCTCTTCTATCTCCTTGTTTCCTTCCTGACTCCTTTATGCTCATCCTCGTTCCTCTCTTGCATCCTTCTTCCTTCCTTGTCTCTCAGACTCCATTTCACTCTAGAAACTCCAGATTCACAGGAAACTTTACTGGTTTATATTCTCTTTGTTCTTGTCCTTCAGAAAATGTTCATGTTTAGATGCAAAAATATCTTTGGAAAGTTTTGGGATTGTCCTATAAACTAATGTTAATGCTGCCTGGTTATTGTAACTTTTTTATGAGTTTAGTGTTAATAAATGTGAAGCAGCAGAAGCTGAGCTGCGACCGTGTGAAGAGTTAAACTATCAGCTGTCGGAGCTTCACGCTCTGCAGGGCAGAGAATCCATTAAGTCCATTAAACAGTTGAATTAGTCGGAGGGCGGATGAATGTGTGACCTCTCCTCTTAATCATTGTCCATTTTTCTGGGGCTCGCTCTCTCCACTCATGACTGATCTCCCTGTGGAAGTTCAGAAAACGCAGAAACCAGTTTTAATAAAAGCTGCCATCCATCCTGAGCAGCAGCCTTCACTCTCTGGGTTTTAACTGATGAAACGCAGCACAGTTCATCTTCTGAGTCATTACAGCTAAACAACAACATGGATTAAGGTTCATTTGTTGAGACCCAAACATCAGACTGAAGACCAGGTTTGGTAGAGAGAGAGAAAAGAAAAACAATAAATCATGCAAATGGAAAATATTGAGATTGTTTTAGTTTATCTTGATTAATTGATTTATTGTTAATTGTGACAGGAAACCTCTGTCCAATCAGAACGTCTCATTCTACACCAGAGGTCTTCAACATGCGGCTCTGGAGCCACCAGTGGCTCATGACATGCAGGATTAATTCCACTGGCAGATTATTTCATTTGTAATAAGACATTTTTCCCTCATTAATATGAAATAATCTGGCAGTGAAACTACAACATTTTCATTAATATTAAGGAATTATTTACATAAAACTCCTACATTTTCCTGAAAATTTCATAATTAGTTTCATCTTATTTTAATTAGTATTTCAAAAAATATGGTAAAATTTTGTTTTTGCATTAAAAATACAATAATCACCCTCTCCATTAACCATCAAGAGAATAATATTCATCTTTCATTTCATTAAAACGTCTCTGGCTCTTGCAGAATGCTGCTTTAACCCAGTTCCAGTTGATTCATCCCGGTTTCTGTTGGTACACAGACATCAGCCTTAACTGAAACTAAAACGGCCTATTTAAAGCTGCAGGCCTGCTGGAGGCTGTGACTCAGACGCCTGGTCCACTTTCAGAACCAGGTGCTGGTCGACCCGCTGGCCTTTAACCACCGTGTGTCCTCGTTTCTCCGTCCCAGGCCTGGCGTGCGTGGTGAAACCCGAGGGCGTCCCTCAGCTCTGCCAGACGGACGAGATCGGCGAACTCTGCGTCTGCTCCGTCGCCACGGGAACGTCCTACTACGGCCTGACAGGAATGACCAAGAACACCTTCGAGGTGAGGCGTTTTAGGACGGAAAGAAAGCACTATGTATGTTAATATTTCATAATTGTTTTATGTACATTCCAACGTCATCATACAAATTTAAATGGTGAGGGAACAAACTCAGAATTTGGGGCTTGAAACAGATCTGATTTCTGATTTTTATCAGTTTTATTCTTGCTCTCTTTTCTAAAAACATTACAAATGACAGGACACATTTTTCAAAACGTGTCTTTTATTCCAGCCATCATCTGTGAATTGTACAACGGAGTATTAAGGCCTGACTACAAAAAATTTTTGTTTCATTATGAGAATATAGTGACAATATTACCAGAAAATTGTTTGAGAAATTGGGAGAAAAAGTAGTTTTAATGAAAAATGGCTGGGACAATACATTTTTTGTTCTAGTGGCAGAGTTCTCATAAAATTTCCTCTTCATTCTCCTAATATTACAACTTTATTTTGTAATATTAGGATTTTATTCTTGTAATGAAAAAACTTAACCTGGCTATTATATTTCATTGGTGGAGTTGACCTGAATTCAAAGTGCAAATAAATATAAGCTGCAAAAATCCAGATTTACCTAAAATTAAATCTTCAAACTCGATAAATCGATAAAATTGATTTTTTGGGCAGCCCCACTAAGAATCAAAAGTTTCAGTTGATATTTTAAACCTTAAAAATGTTAGTTGTTGATTTGAAATGATTAAATGTGACGTCTGGTCATCAGGTTCTCTGCTTTTCCACCAGCAGCTTGAATTTATTCTGCTCTCCGCCTCGGGGCGGCAGACCTGGCTGGTTGCCACGGTGACGGTTTCTCCGTGTGCCTGCAGGTGTACCCGGTGAGCTCCGGCGGCGGTCTGGTCAGCGAGTACGCCTTCGTGCGGACCGGCCTGCTGGGCTTCATCGGACCCGGCGGCCTGGCCTTCATCACGGGGAAAATGGACGGCCTCATCATGGTGAGCGGGCGGCGGCACAACGCCGACGACATCGTCGCCACGGCGCTGGCGGTGGAGCCCATGAAGTTTGTCTACAGGGGCCGGTGAGTGGACCCCCCACCCAGCAGCCGTCACTCCCAGCTGTCACAGTGATGAATGAGCCACGCCCGCCGCATTATGAATCTAATAAAGTCGAGCGATAGCGGATGAATCGGGACGCAGCAAAACGGAGAAACTTAATTGCATCCAAAGCCGCTGAGCAGGAAATTCATCTTTTACCTGACAGGCTCTGATGACGCTCAACAATTAATGGTGATTAATCAATTATTTAAATACATAGTTATGAGTTAATGTTAACTGGAGTATACAAGCTCTAAAAAAAGACTTCTTTTGAAAGAACAGTTCACTCAGCAGATCAGTCCTCCACTGTATCGACGTAAAGTCAAGCAGAATGGACAGAGATTACAGCTAAAAAGATATTTTTAGCTGCAGATGAATCTTTTGATGGTGAAGTGTTCACTAAAGGAATACTGTTGCTGCATTTTAGGCTAAGTGTTTATTTTCCTAGTATTTTTTATATATAATATTGCATAAAAAGGCCTTAGTGATTAAATACAGCTTGCAGAATATACCAGTTATTGTTAGACTAATCAATTAATCATTAGAATAATTGTCATAATAATTAATTGTCAGTAGAATATTTGATTGTCAGGCTAATTGATTATTCGCTAGAATAATTGACAAATTAATAGATTAATCAACAAAATAATAGTTTAATCATCCAAACAATTATCATACAAATCAATTAATCGTCAGAATAATTGTCAGAGAAATCGATTAATCATTACGATAATTAATTAACTGTCCAAATAATTCTCAGATTACTTGAATAATTGATTACCAAAGCAGTCATTACTTTCAGTTTGTATTTCTTTCTCCAGCTTCAGCTTGCCGTACCCTCTGTTTACTCCTAACTTTCAGAACATCGTCGGTGTGAAGTCCTAGTTATACTCCGATGATCTTCTTCTCCTCTGTGTTACCAACACATCTCCTTAGAAGTGTTTAGAAACTCCCAAAAATCTTAGATCATCTTTATTTGCACTCATTTTTTAATCCAATTATCCTTTTTTATGTTTATTGTTACATAAGTTGAATAATTTGGCACATAAAGCCAAACGGTGCTTTAAAGAGGAGCTGCAAAAACAAATGAGATGGATTATCAGTGCTGACAACTGATGGTTTCCTCCGGAATAAAATGAACTACTGCTGATGTCGGTGTCTGGTCCTGGAGATCCGTCCTGACCTCTGTGACCCGATGCTCCAGTCCAGGTGTGATCAGAGCGGCGCCGACCGTGTTTCTGTTCTCCGTCTCTGCAGGATCGCCGTGTTCTCCGTGACGGTGCTGAGAGACGAGCGCATCGTGGTGGTGGCCGAGCAGAGGCCCGACTCCACGGAGGAGGACAGCTTCCAGTGGATGAGCCGGGTGCTGCAGGTACGGGACACCTGCACTGTCAAAACTAAAAATTAACAAAACGTTTTCTGTAGTTTCTACTGCAAATATAAAACAAAACTAACATGAAAATAACTTTTCAACAATATAAATAAGCTTATTTTCAGTCAATCCATGAATATAGATACAAAAAGTACTAGATTATTTCACATAACAGGAAAAATTATTAGTCAAGTAATCTGCCAGTGGAATTAGTAGCTTTTTATCCATATTGAGAAATTAAAATTAAAATAAGATCCTGTGTTTTGGTATTTGCAAGACATTTTCACTAGAAACTAGAAACAGTGTAGTATGCACGGACCTTATAGAACCTCAGAAACTGACATTCTGTCAGTGTCGGTTCAGTTTTCTATGTCGGGTTGCCATAGCAACAGTTAGGCATACTCACCTTTTATTCATCGCTCCTCATTATTGAAGGTAATAACCTCTATTGATAGGAAATGGATTAAAACAACAGATTTTTGTCGGATCTGCTCCTCTTCAGGCCATCGACAGCATCCATGGCGTAGGCGTGTTCTGTCTGGCTCTGGTTCCGGCCAACACCCTCCCCAAGACCCCGCTGGGCGGCATCCACCTGTCGGAGATCAAGCAGCTTTACCTGGAGGGGGGGCTGCACCCCTGCAACGTCCTGATGTGCCCCCACACCTGCGTCACCAACCTGCCCAAACCGCGGCAGAAGCAGCCAGGTGAGACTCGCCTGTTTCCGGTAGGGTCGGTTCGGAAAAGCTGGTGCTGATCCGGGTTCTGTCCGTGTGCCGCAGAGATCGGACCCGCCTCCGTGATGGTGGGGAACCTGGTGTCGGGGAAGAGGATAGCTCAGGCCAGCGGCAGAGACCTGGGGCAGACCGACGACAACGACCAGGTGAGAAGATCCAAAGCCTGGAAACATTCAGATTCATAGATTTATTATTTGACTTTCTGGATCAATTGAAAGTGCTAACAGTGAAATAACTGATAATCAAGGACAAAGTTACAGAAGCATCTGATTCAACAAATACAGCAAAATCTTCCAGATTCAAGAGTTACATTATTTGTACTAACATACCTGCTTTACAAGACAGATTCTAGCATTTCCTTTATTTATTCTGCTGTTATAAAACTGAAGCTGCAGGATGTCATTAATGTTGCCTCTGCAGGTTTTCTGTCATGACAATCTACATCAGCTGCTTGCTTAAAGGACAGTGAAAGTCCATTTATGTTGCCAAAATTATCACTGGCATATGAAGTCTGAGTACATGGTTCCTTATTATTAAAGCCTCACAGATATTTCGGCCATATTTTTACCAAAACAAGATGAAATGCATCAAAGATCTTGTTTGGTGGCTGAAAAATGATGCATTTTTGCTGATTGTGACACCTTGATCAACTGATGGATGAACGTGTGATTCAGATTTCTGCAGATCAGATGCTAAACGTTCTGCTGTGGTGGTTTTGTTTCTGCCTTTCTGAGCCGTCAGACAAAAGGTCAGAACCGTTTCTGACTGAGTCAGTTGAATTTCTCTGAAACAGAACAACTAGGAGTCCATCAGATTCAACACCCTGATGTATTGATTACAGTCAGCAGCTCTGGTGACTCAGGCTCCATTTGAGACTGAGATGTGTTTAAAGACGCCCTGCAGTCCTGCTCTGGTGCTTTATGGCTCCTGTTAACGCTGATGCTCCAATAACTAGACAGAAATGCTCAGTTCTGCATCTCTGCTGCAGTTTGAACAGAAAGTGTTGAAGAACTTCAGATTTGATCTCGTTGATCTCCTCTGATGTTGGTCTTTGTTTGTTTCCAGTTTTTGTTCCTGTCAGAAATCCTGCAGTGGCGAGCCCAGACCACCCCGGACCACGTCCTCTACACCCTGCTCAGCTCCAGGGTAACCGCCCTCTCCCCTCAGATCAACACATCCAAACACAGACGGTGTTACGGTGGATATTCAGTCCGGTTTTCTCATCTTTTGCTCCCCAGGGGGCGGTGTCGAGCTCCCTCACCTGTCTGCAGCTGCACAAGCGGGCGGAGCGAGTAGCAGCTCTGCTGATGGAGAGAGGAGGCCTGCAGGAGGGAGACCATGTTGCTCTGGTTTACCCACCAGGTGATTCACTGGCGTGATCCAGCTACGGCTGAAACGATTAATCAGATTAGTCGCGATTAATCGATTACTAAAATAATCGTCAGCTAATTTTCTAATTGATTAAATGGCATAATGGATCCAAAAAATGTCAGTTGCTGAAAGAACAACACAGTATGTGCATCAATTAAGCCAAAACTGTACAAAAAATATACATTTTGAATTTAAGATGGAAAAAAAAAACTTCATCCGTAAATACGCTCCACCCAAAAGTCTGCAAGTTGCATTTTTAGCTTCATCTGGTTCACATTCTGTAAAAAAAATCTCCTATTAAACAGGTTTTTAAGCAGGAAAGGCTGAGTATTTATTGAAGTATTTTTTAGCTGCATCCTTTGCTACAAATGATCACGCATGTACTAAAGGAATGCTCTTATTGCATTTCACACAATATGATGTTTATTTTTTATTAAATTATTTATTTGCATCTTTAAATGTATTTTTAATATTGCATAAAAAAGACTAAAATAAAAAATCTTCAGAATTTATGTGTTTAATGGGTTAATCCTCTGAATAATCAATAAATTAATTGGTGAATAATAATAGAATAACTGTTAGCTCCAGCTTCATTTCTTCAGGTTTCTCCTCTCTGCTCCTGCTGCAGGCATCGACCTGATCGCGGCGTTCTACGGCTGCCTGTACGCCGGCTGCGTTCCCATCACGGTGCGGCCGCCTCACCCCCAGAACATCTCCACCACGCTGCCCACCGTCAAGATGATCGTCGAGGTTCGCCGCCGCTTCCATCAGAGCGCGCGCTGCTGCTCCATCGCCGCTGAAAACACAAACCAACATGTCTCCCTCCTCTCCGCAGGTCAGCCACTCGGCCTGCGTCATGACGACGGCCGTCATCTGCAAGCTGCTGCGCTCCAAGGAGGCCACGGCCACCGTGGACATCAGGAACTGGCCTCCGGTTCTGGACACTGGTACAAACGTCTTCTGTTATAAGTCAAAAGTCAAGAGAAAGAAAAATACATCCTTCCTATCATCCTATCAAAAATATATTCCATAAATTTAACTTTTGGATTCTCACTTTAAGTCGTTTACTGGAAAGGAATTTAAATCTTGAAAAATTAACTCTTTATTTCTGACATAAAAACATGTAGAAACCCCAGAAAATGCTTTGCTGAAAGTAAAATTCTGCTGATTCTCCCCCTACTGGACCAAAGAGGCAACTGCAGGGAGTCCATCTACAAAACTAAGTTACAAGAAAAATTTCAGGAAAATATACTGGCTTGTTTTAATAAAATAATAATATAAACAATACTGGTTCCACTGGCAGATTATTTCAATTAAAACATGGGAGAAATGTCTTATAATAAGTATGTACACCTGTAGGAGGGTGTACTTTCTTTTTTCCTGTGTGTGTTTGTTCTGGATCAGAACTGACCTCTGAGTTAATAACCAGCATCAGGTGCAGGTCGGCTGTTAGTGGAGCATCAGCTGCGGCGCGGCTCCATCAGCAGCTCTGGGGTCACCCAGAGGTCACTCGGGTTTTCCAAACAGAACCGACTGATTCTGTTTGGTTCTGTTTGCTCTGCAGACGACCTGCCAAAGAAGAAGCCTCCAGCTCTCTATAAGCCCACCAACCCCGACGGCCTGGCCTATCTGGACTTCAGCGTGTCCACCACCGGCATGCTGGCCGGAGTCCAGGTCAGTCAATCCCCAGCAGAACCGGGCCTGCTCTTAATCTCATCCTCTTCCTCACAGGGAGACTCAGTTCAACGACTGTAACAAGAACAAGAATCTAAAAATAACAGGACATAAAGGGGTTTTTGTTTTACTTCAGACTGAAAACTTTGGGCTCTAAAATCAAGGATAAATATTTAAGTTGTTCCAGATTTTTACTTCAACATCTGATTAAAATAACATAGAAGAAAGCAAATGTTTTTGCACATTTAGGGAAAATAAAATGTTTAAAAAACATTAAAATAAATTTGTCTTTTGTTGCAGTAGCAGAGTCTCACATTGAATATTTTAATTTAATAACTTTTTCATTCAGAGAGTGGGGAAAAAAATCAATAATAAATTATTATTTTGATTTGAATTCAGAAATATTTAAATTAAATGTTGTTAATCATCCAAGTAGGTTGAAAGAGTCGTGGATGGTGATGCTGAACCTTTGCAGATTTAATTAAAATATTATTCTCTGTTGAGCACAATAAACTAAATTTAGTATTTTTATTTTATTAATTTTGTTCCCTGTCAGTAGTTTAAATTTGCCAGTTTTGGCCCCTTTGTGCTAAAAGTTTGGACAGCACTGCTCCAAGCTGAAAACAAATTTGTCCAAACCCATTCCAAGTTTAAAGCCTAAATGTTGTAAAAATGAAACTAACTCTTTAGTTTTGTCATTCATGTCTCCATTCGTCCCCTTCCAGATGTCCCATAATGCAGTTGGAGCTTTCTGCCGCTCGGTGAAGCTGCAGTGTGAGCTGTACCCGTCCAGAGAGGTGGCCATCTGCCTGGACCCGTACTGCGGCCTCGGCTTCGTCCTCTGGTGTCTCTGCAGGTCGGTGCTTCATCGTCGGTAAAAACACGATTCCTCATGATGGGAGCTTTGTTCCTGGACGTGAGCTCTGCGTGTCGTCCGCAGCGTTTACTCGGGCCACCAGTCCATCCTGATCCCGCCGGTGGAGCTGGAGACCAACCCGGCTCTGTGGCTGCTGGCCGTCAGCCAGCTGAGGGTTCGAGACACTTTCTGCTCCTACAGCGTCATGGAGCTCTGCACCAAAGGACTCGGCCTGCAGACCGAAGCACTGAAGGTCAGGATGATGCAGAACCCCGAACCGACCCGTTTCTGTGGTTCTCTCTGGGGTGGAGTCGTTCATCTGAAATCACAAACCAGTGGAAATCAGTAAAAATGTTATGTTTCAAAACCTCTTACATCAGAGACATCCTGAGTCTGGATCCAGATCTTCGGACCCAGCAGGACGTGTCTCGGTGCAGGTGGACATGTCCTGTCAGCCTGTCTGTCCTCTCTGTGAGGCTAAGCGGCTCCGTCACAGTCCTCTGCAGGAGACGCTTGTCCTCCGGCTCGGTTTAATAAACTCAGTCTCCATCTGCTCAGCCGGAGGCGTCCGCAGTGATTGGTCACTGATGGAAGTTAATTTTAGTGATTATCTGTCTTTAAGTCTCCATGGAGACGCAGAGCGGAGGAGAAACGGCTTTTATTTCTGGCTGTTTCTTCATAAAACACTTTCCTCGCTGAAGAGCAGATGAATCTCCTGGGAGACTTTTTCCCTCCACAGGGTTTGGTTTGACTTGAGTGAAAGCAAAGACAGAAATAACCGATCCATTCCCTTTTTATCAAAAGCTTCTGTTTGTGTTCTGCTTGTCTCCGATCCAGGCCCGAGGTCTGGACCTGTCCCGGGTCCGGGCCTGCGTGGTGGTGGCAGAGGAGAGACCCAGGATGGCGCTCACACACTCCTTCTCCAAACTCTTCAAGGACCTGGGCCTCCACCCTCGCTCCGTCAGCACGGCGTTCGGCTGCAGGGTCAACCTGGCCATCTGTCTGCAGGTACAACATGCCAGGAACACGCGAGGAAGACGTCGATAACACGTCAACAACACGTTAGCAAAACATCAAAGAATGCAATGTTTGCACTTAATTCCCTCTGATTGGCTGGTTGAGTAGCTCATTTACATAATTATGGACAATCTTGAGCCTCCGACAACAACAGTCTTAGGTCAGAGGCATCTTTAGATTGGCTGTACAACAGACTGCTACAATCATCAGCCTCTAAAACATTGTTTAGTTTGAGTCACAGCATTTAAAACTCCCTTTGTATCAATAAAGTACATATGAGTTAAATTAAACTTTGTCAAGTTGCAAGAGCAGACAGAGATGTAAACACTCCACTGTATATTATTCTTTATTTTATTTATTTATTTAAAACACTGTTTCTGCCCTGTGATTGGCTGCAGGGGACCTCAGGACCCGACCCCACCACCGTGTACGTGGACATGAGAGCGCTGCGCCATGACAGGTCCGGCTACCGCTACCCATCATCCTCCTCTGCTGTGGGAACGGTTTTAACCCTGAAACGTTTCTTTGTTCAGGGTTCGGTTGGTGGAGAGAGGCTCGCCCCACAGCCTGCCGCTAATGGAGTCTGGGAAGGTGAGTGAAGTTGGACCATAAATCTTCATTTCCAGGAGGGAGACGAGTCGTGACTTAAGATCTAGATGAAGTTTTGATAAAAGTTGGTCACTTGTGACAGAAATCAGAGACAAAATGTGAGCTGAGCGCTGACAGCTCAGAGATGAGGAGTGGCAGCCGGTTCTGGACTATTTCTGCTGCTTTTCTCTGCACGTCCTCCCACATCCAGTGAGTCACAACAGACTGCAGGTCTGAGTCCAGCAGGAAACCATCAGCCTCCCTCTCTGTCCGCTCATCCGGGGGAGAGAAGAATCTCACAGAGCAGGAAGAACTCATCAACTGGAAGAAACTCGCTCTGCGCCCACATGCAGTAAAAAAAACTGGAGAAACTGTTTGAACTTGCAGGCCTGGATCTATTTTATCAGGATCTTCAGTTTACTGGTGAAAATGAATAGCTTGAATATTAACAGACAGTAATCTGGGCTCTTAATGGACTGTAAAGAAGGAAAGGAAGGTTAAATTGTGCTTTTATTTTCCCAGATTCTGCCAGGAGTCCGTATCATCATCGCCAACCCGGAGACCAAAGGACCGCTGGGAGACTCTCACCTGGGAGAGGTCTGCAGCTCCCGACTATTACTCTAGTGATCGATTATTCTGATGATTAATCAATTAGTCAAACAAAAACAAATTGACACATTGTACAGATTTTTCATTTAACCACTTGTAATATATTAGAAATATGTTGAAAAAGCAAATAAATATTTTAATTCCTTTTCAAACAGGAAAATAAACATTTTACTGCCCAAAATGCAATAACTGCATTATTGCATTATCGGTATGATCATTGGTAGCTGTTGGGCATATTTACAAACAAAGATTTTTTTTTATCTTAAATGTGATATTCATATATTTTTTGTAGAATTTTAGCTTCATTATTACTCTGAATATATATTTTTTCAGTAAATATGTGTACTGCAGTTAGTGATTAATCGGTTACTAAATTACTTAACGATTATTTCACTAATTGATTAATCACGATTAATCGTTTCTGCCATTCTTCTGTTGGAACTGTGTCTGTTCAGTCTGATGTGTTTTTGTTCTCCTCCTCCAGATCTGGGTCCACAGCGCTCACAACGGCAGCGGCTACTACAGCGGCTACGGCGAGGAAGTGCTGCAGTCGGACCATTTCAGCTCCAGACTCAGCTTCGGAGACACCCAGACGGTCTGGGCCAGAACCGGATACCTGGGCTTCCTCCGCCGCACCGAGCTCACAGACGCCAATGGAGGTGAGGATGCGTCCGTCTCCTGCGAGATGTTCGGCCGACGAACCGGCAGCAGGACTGACGGTGTGTTTGTGGGGTTTGTGAGCAGAGAGGCACGACGCTCTGTTCGTGGTCGGGGCGCTGGAGGAGGCCATGGAGCTGCGGGGGATGAGGTACCACCCCATCGACATCGAGACCTCCGTCATCCGCGCACACAAGAGCATCATGGAGTGGTAGGTCCATCTGCACCATGGAGACACGTTCAGGTCGGATAGCGTCATCTGAAGTACAAAGCTGTTAGCATTAATAATGAGAAATGTTTGTTTTCATGGTTTGTTCTCTAATTTCTAAAAATAAAAAAAGGCTTTAAACAAGTTGCACAGAATGATGCTATGGAAACTGAGACCAGCTGATAGCTGGTGTCAAATTCTTATATATGGATTAATCATGATTAATCAATCAAATTGAAATAACTCAACTAATTTAATTATGGATTAATCATTAGCTGGTCTATACAGAGTTCAAAAAAGGTCTTTTGTTGAAAGAACAACATATTCATAGCAGTAATTAGACCAAAACTGTACAAAACATTTTGGATAAAAACACATTTCTGTGTATATTCACTGATTCAAATTCACCTGTTGTGGCATTTTAGGCAATAAAATATTTATTTTATGCCAAAAAAATGGATTGAATTATTAGTTGATTTGCATTTTTCAATCTTTTTTATCATGGTACAGAAAAGGCTAAGCGATTGAATGAATATCCCAGTTTCTTTACCGATTAATCGTCAGAATAAATTGTCTTCTAACCCGTCGCTGCTCCTCTGCAAACAGGAAGTTGTGTTTTTTCTTAAAGCTGTGTGTCTCCGCCAGCGCCGTCTTCACCTGGACCAACCTGCTGGTGGTGGTGGTGGAGCTGGAGGGCTCTGAGCAGGAGGCCCTGGACCTGGTTCCTATGGTGACCAAGGCCGTGCTGGAGGAGCACTACCTGATCGTGGGCGTCGTCGTGGTGACGGACGTCGGCGTCATACCCATCAACTCCCGCGGCGAAAAGCAGCGCATGCACCTCCGCGACGGCTTCCTACAAGACCAGCTGGATCCCATCTACGTGGCCTACAACATGTAGCCTGGCTGTGTGTGTGTGTGTGTGTGTGAGAGAGAGAGAGGGTGTGTGTGTGTGTGGGTGTACGTGTGTGCTGCTCATATCGCCGTCGTTGTTCATTAATTTCCCATAAATCCAGATGTACTGTATTTTTGAGCGTTGATTTGATGTGTTCTGCAGTCGTTTGTTTTCGCCGGCCGATTCTGGCCGATGGATCGTTTTTAACCCCTCGCTCGACCCCGCGGCCAACAGGAAGCCTTAGAGGAGCACTGTGTTCAAATCTGTGGTTTCTGTCTCAGTTCCACCACTAGGGGGCGTCAGACTATTGTAAAAACTATAAATACTGTACATAAACATAATAATCTATATGGAGAGGAACTAAACAGCGAGGTGTAGTAGCCCCTAATGCAGCTCTCTCCACCCGCACCCTGAGTGTGTGTTTTAGTGTGTGTGAGTGTGTGTTCACCCGTCTGTGTCGACGTGCGACAGGAACATTTTCTGTGCTTTTAAACGCAGATTTTATTCAAAAACGATCAAAGAAAAAAACTACAACTGTGTGAATCGGCTGCAGCTTTCTTCTGTTTGGGGCTAAACGTTTGTTTTTATCTCAAAAAAGGAGGAAAAGAGTCTTAAAGCGGTCGGTTTGAACCAAAAATAATGCTGCAAATTTCAACAGGAACAATAAAAACATTTCTGTATGTCAGCAAACTCAGAAATTCAGTCCTGAAGCACCAAAAGCGTCTCGCTGAGCAAAGTGCACTGTGTGAATATAACATAAATAAAGTTATCATTATTTAAATAATGTTTTAGAGAAAATACATCTTCAGCATCCAGATGTTACTGCAGAGGTTTTTACATGTGAACAAAAATAAACCAAATGACTTTATTTAAATAAACATTTTATCGCATTGAGGGATTTTCTTCAGATTATTTAAATGAATTAAATTATGAAATTAAAGGTTTCCATTGAAACATTTAACTTCCAGGGTGGAAGTAAAATTTTGTCCTGGCACAAACATCTGGAAGCTGTGGGAGTGAAGAGGAAGATGAAGTTTACATAAAAAAGCTCCCGTTGTAGCAATAATCATCCAAAGGTTGTTCTCTACTGGTTCTGTGGATTCTCAACACATCACAGCATTTACAATCATATCTAAATGTTTTCATTACTTTCCTGCATTTATTACACCTTTTTTAGATTGAACCCCTCCGGAAATGCTGCTACGGTGGCCTAAAAAGGACAAAAATAAAAGCTGCTGTTTAAATGCTGGCTGCAGTTTGCAATCTGGGCCACTAGATGGCACTACTTCCCGCGGACAGGACCTTTAAGACGTGAAACAAGCTGCTGGATGCAAAACATTTATTTTGTAAGACTCTTAACATCACAGTTTTAGAATAAAAATTAACTTTTTTTATCTGTTTAAAAAAAACATTATGAAATCACTGAGTTGCAGGATTTTTTTTATTTAAACCGTATAAATATGGATTTTTTTTAAGCGGTGAGACATTTTCAAGAACTAAATATCTAAAAATGTTTTCTTTTTGTTTTTGTCACATAGAAAATGTTTTGTAGATGTCAAAATATTTCTTGCAAACCTTAAAGTTTGACTTTAAATCATAAAAATGATTGTTTTTTTGTGCATTTTGAGCAGGAATCCTCAGTAAAGAACATCCTTGGAGCTACCGCCTGATGTGCACTGACTCAAACATTTCCTGAGGTTATAGAAGTTTTAACAGATGATAAAAAATAAATAAATCTATGAAGAGTTTAAATAAATATCATTTTATGGCAGGTTTCCTGCTGATGTAAAGCGTTTCAAGAGTCTCGATGTTTGGATAAATTGAGTTTACACGCCTGCGGGTGAAAAACGTGACATCTCATCGCTTTTTGTTTCACATCATCGGGAGAAAAAGAATTTATGCATATCAGAGGTTTGTTTGGATTGTTGGTAGCAGCGTAGCGATGGCGTCCCGTCAGAAACCAGGAGGACCGTCTGTGTTCAGGGCTGAATGGGAGAGAGACGGTGTGTGTGTGTGTGTGTGTGTGTTGTATGTAAATAGTGTTGATTTTGTACGGTAAAAGTGTGTATGTGACTTGTTTTGTACACATGATGAAAAGAGGAAATGACACTTTTATAAGAGCCTGCTACCGGCTCCCTGTCACACTATACAGTGCAATAAAGTGCTTTGATTGGCTAAAAGCGACTGGGCCGCTTTGTTTCGCTCTCATCCGCTGCAGCAGAGACGATTATGTGATTCTTTTCAATACGATTTATTAATGAATCATCAGCTAAAACCGAAACTTATACAAACAAATAAACCAGACAATGATACCAGAATCATGTATGGTGAGTTAAAGGTAGCTGCAGCATTTTAAAATCTGAGGAAATGGGTTAATTTATATCTCAAATTTGAATCAAAATCGGTAAAAAAGTTAAAATTATTTTTACATCCAGGATGCGGTACATTTCTGGGTCAAATTGAAAAAACTTTAACAGGTTAAATATGCAGATTTATAGTTTTTATTGTGCTGCATAGCTACATTATTATTCTACTAACTATACCAAGTTAAGTTACCCTTCCAGTTAGGCTGACTAGCAGAGATAGCATTCTAATGTAGAAGTTAAGTCACTTGAGCTAACTAGCATAGTTAGCTTTCAAATTATGTCATTGTGACTATTTTTATTAGGCTAGGTGGCAGAGTTAGCATTTTAATTAAGAAGTTAATATTTTTAATTATTTGAATCATTCAGTTATGCTAAAGTGTATAGATGGCCTTCAAATTATGTCAAGTATCATATTAACCATTTTTATCTGGCTGAGTGGTACAGTTAGCAATCTGTTTATGTTGAGCTGCATATGCTAACTAGCAAAGTTAGCATAATTTAATGTTCAAAGTACAGAAGTCAGGCTGAGAAGCAGCGTTAGCATTCAAATTAAAAACTTGGCATTTTAATTATTTGACGTGTCAAAGTATTCAGTGTATGCTGATTAGCATGGTTAGCATTCAAAATATGTCAATCACCATAGTAACTATTTCTACCAGGCAAAATGGGAAAGTTAACATTTTACTAAAGGTTATTTGCTCCCTGTCATTCTAATTATGCAAAGTATCTAAATCAGTGTTATAACATTTCAAATTATGCTAAGTTTGAAAGTTTGGGTATTTTAAGTATGTGGCTGATTTAGGGGTTTTATTGGGCTGTATAGCTAAATTATTGTTCTACTGACATCATGTACAGAAGTTAATCTAACAATTAGCTGAGTAGCAAAGTTAGCAGATCAGTTGTTCAATTAGCATCCTAATTAAACTAATTTGTAGAAATATTTTAAATATGCTAAGCTGCATTTTTGCTACATAGCATAATTGATACTAAAATAAATGTTTCTACTTGACAGTATTTGACAAAAATACTTTAAACGTAGCATGTTTGGGTAGAATATCACTAAAATAGTTTAATTATTTCAAGGTTTTTATCTTTTTGTAATAACTTTCCTCGTTGATTTTTACTATTTTCTTTTTGTTTGTTTGCTACTGTGACATTTCTTTTTATTAGCTCAAATACCAGCATTTCCCTCTTGCTGTAAACTTTTCAACTTTGCACATGAAAGTGAAAAGTTTATAGATGCAAACTTGTTAAAATGTGATCATAAAACAGAAACTGGGACAGATAAACACCATAAAACTGAGCCAGATGGAGGCTTGAAGCATAAAACATGTTTTGCTGTCGTCTCTCTGTAATCAAAAGTCTCCTGAAGTTATTTAAAAACAGGAATTTTTTGGTGTCCTTAAACACTCAATCTCACCAGTTTCTACTGCAAACATCTCAGTACACCTGAAATAAGACAAAACTAACTTAAAAGTAACTTTTCAGCAAGATAAAGGAGCTTAGTTTAAGTCAATCATTCCTTAACATATATTTTCAAAAAGTTCTGGTTCCACTGGCAGATAATTAACAAATATTGTTTTTTTTAACTAAATCATCTTTTAGCAACACAAATGTGGTTATTGTTGTACTTTTTAATGTCTTTATTTATCTTCTTCTTTTTTGAACATATTGTTTTTTAATTAACTGATATTCTAAATAAAATTATAGTTTGGTTTTATTTATTTTTTAAATTAGATTTAAAACAGATCTGCTGTTAGCAGAAGGCGCCACATGAGGGCGCTGTCGGACTTCATTGCTCTGGGTTCTGGGTCCTCTCTGGTTCTGGGGCCCAGCGGGGCCATTTGTCGGTGACGCGCTTTAAATGCAGAAGGTGAACCGGAACCAGCAGAACCACAGAGTTCCGCCTCTTCGGGACTTTATGCACATTCAGCTGAACTTTTCTTTGATAAACTCTCCCGGCTCGGTTCGGTTCGGTTCGGTCTGCACATCTGAGGCGAACAGAGAGCGACCTGGACCGAACCGCGCCTAAAGGTGAGGACCGGGATTCAGGAGCGGCTTTCTCTCACCTGCCAGCCTGCGGTTCGGCTCGGCTCGGCTCGGTTCGGACGTGGTTCCGCTCAGGATGACAGCAGCCAGGTGAACCGCAGGTGGATGAGATGCAGCGCCTCGCTCTGCTGCTGCTCGGCGTCTCCCTCATCCAGACGGTCAGTCCTCACTCAGCTGCTCGATCCAACTCACATTTATTTATTCCATCAGTTTCTACAACTGTTTTCATTTGATCTCATAAATAAAACCACTACATCCTACCAGGTATTTTCTAAGTGCACTAAGAAACTTTTCAGCTTGTTTCAGGTCAATAAATCCTTAATATTGATGAAAAGTTTAACTTCCACTGGTCGGAAAAATGTGGCATCAGTTTAATTATCTGCTGGTGGTAGAAGTACTTTAATCAATATTAAAGAATTATTGACTCATATCTTGCTGAAAAGTCTCTTTAAGTTAGTTTTGTCTTATTTCAAGAGTTTTAAAATGTCTGCACTAAAACCTGGAACAGAATTATTGGTAATATTGTGTTTTTGCAGTGTATTCTGTCTGACATGGTTTATTTGGGATTTCTCCACAGTTTCAGTGTAAATTGTGAATCGCTGCCAGTCAAGGCAACACATTACTGAGAAACCAGCACCTTTTTTTTTTTACACTTTTGGCTCTGCTGCGTTTTACTAAAATAACACAAGCAGATTCTCTTTCTGGCTGCCTGAGGAACATTTTCAGATGTTCCTCTACTGAAGCTCAAAAACCTGATTTGTTCCTTCCAGGGTTTGGATTTAACAGTTGACTTTTTAAGAGGCTTTTTGCTTCAGTAGATTCATCCAAGGTGAAAGTCAGCCGTTCAGAAATCCACTGAAGACACAAATTATGTGACAGGTTAAGATTTACACCTCAAAAACACAAATTCTTACCAAATATTTTTATCTAGTTTCTTTAATATTGATTTTTTTTTAAAAGCACTAGTTCCACTAGCAGATCTTATTCTTATTCATTAAAATGAAGAAGTATTGACTTTAAACAAACTCCTATTTCTTACTGAAAACTGACTTGTACATTAGTTTTGTCTTGTTTCAAGTGTAAAAATATATTTGCAGTTGAAACTAAATGCAAATTCTTTGTAGGATTGTGTGTTTTTGCAATGTGGAGGTATTTCTCTCATGTTTAATGCGTTGGCTTATAAAGCTTTTCAAAATCCCACAGCATCACTGCAGCGATGAAATCTGAGAATCCTAAACGTCTTAGAAACAGCAAAGAATCGATATTTGATGAGAGTTACGGTCAGATCGCTCCATCTGTCCTTCTGATTCGTCTGTCTGCAGACGGGAAACGTCTTCATTATTCATCCAGAAACATTAAACTCCTCAAGAGAGATACAGTAGATAAAGTTGCTTTGCAGGTTACAGATAAAAAATGATAGAAAGAGAGCTTGTATTATTAATGCTCATTAAAATAACATTTTTGTTGTTATTCTCCAACCTCTCAGCTTTAAATCCCTTAAAATTCACATGTGCAGGATATTTACTTGCTCAATAAATTACATTTTCGTCGTCATGTAAAGAAGGCAACTTGGAAAATGTTGATGTTTATGTTTAAGGAAAACTATCTCAAAACTACGGCGGCGAATTAGGGCAGATAGGAAACAAAGAAAAGGAAGAGTAGATTTCTGCCAAGAAAAATCTGAAATTCTGAAATAAATCTCAGAAATTTACTAGTAAAAATGTGAATTTTCTGAGCTTGAAAAGTGAAAAATTTGCTAGAAAAATGTCAGAAATTTTGACATTAATGTCATAAATTTGTAAGAAAACAAATAAAATGTTCTGAAGTTGAAAGTAAAAAAAATTCAGACATTTTGAGATTAATTTTACTAATTTTCTTGAAAAAAAAAAAAAAACTAGGAAATTTCCTAGTTTCAAACATAAAAAACTTTTGACTTTTGGAGATCTTCTGGGTTTCCAAAAATATTTGTAAGTTAGTTTTGCCTCATTTCAAGTGGACTAACATATTTACACTAGAAACTAGACCAAAAATATGTGTTAATATTTTGTATTTTTGCAGCGCGGCACATGGAAAACGCAGATAGGAAGCTATTTCTGCACACGTTCAGGTGGCAGGTTGGATCAAAAAGCAATAAGTCCCAGCAGGAAGCGAGGAATCAGAGGAAATATGTGCGTTGTACGCGGGGCGACAGCGCTGACATGTTGGCAGTATATCTCTGTAAACAGACCTCCCAGCACATTTACACACACTCACTACATCAGTGGAGTCAGGTTTGGTGTGTGAACTCGCTCTGCTGGAGTTTTTCCCTTCATCCGTATTGTAAGCTCTGCCGTTTGTGTTCGCCGTGTTTGAGAGCGTATCCATGGTTACATCAGCCAGGAAACACACAGATGTTAAACACGGAGGTGGCAGCCATTTATCTGCGGTGAGGTTGGGCAGCAACATGTGGCAACACCATGAAAAGGTGAAAGAAGCATCAGATTATTTCTCTTATATACAGCTAGTATTTTTCATCAATATTAAGACATTATTGACTTAAAACAAGCTTCTATATGTTACTGAAAAGTTACTGCTGAGATAGTTTTGTCTTATTTCAAGTGTACTAAGATGTTTGTACTATAAACTAGACCTAAAATGCTTGGTAAGGTTTAGTTTCTCAGAGTGTTAAATAAAACCAGAATGATCTCACTGAGGATTTTTTAAGCTCCTGTTCATCTTAACTTTCCTCCCTGAGCTGCAGGAAGCAGCCAGACGTGAACAAGTTTCACCAACATGAACTTTCCTCCAGAGAGCTGAAGCATGAATTCGACAGGTTTGTTAACGTTGGTGTTAATGTCCGTTGTGTTTATTTCCTCCTCGCCCTGACAGGTTAATGGGAGGTTTCCTTACTGCTGGCTGTACTGGGAGATGGAGCGAGCCAGAGGAGAGTGTGAGACACAACTGCAGCAGCAGACGCCAGGCGCTGAAGGTAAAACTGCTTCAGCTGAAAGGAATCCAACAAAAACGGCTAAAAAAAGCAGAAAACATGAACTGAAATTAGTTTTCATGGTTTAAATGAGGAGGAGGATGTGTTAAATGTTGCCTCAACACTTAAGATTTTAGTGATTTATTAATAACACGGAAATCTAATTCACACCTTCCCTCAGCAGGAGGAGGAGAAACGCCTCAGATGTTAAACATAAACTTTGTTTTCATTTGTTTCTATTAAACAAACAACAAATTCTCTTTTCTACTTAAAAAAAATCCCCCCAAAATCTACAGAAAAGGAAGCAACATGAATTCAAGCATAAAAGTAACATTTTTATTATTTATATGACTGAAATGTTATAGATTTATAAAAGTGGATTTGCAAAGTCTGCAGACGGTTAATTACTTGCTAAAAAAGGAAATAAAATGAAGAATTAAATCAAGAAGACTTAAATTACACAAATATAAAATATATCCTATAATAGTGTGAGGGTAAATTAAAGATAAAACTAGTAAAATGTAACATGTTGACAGTGAAAATATTTGTAATTTGCAAAAAATATAAAAGAAAATGTCACAAAACTATTAGTTTGAAGAAACAGTTTAGTAAAAATGTCTTAAAGGACATAATGATCTGTAGGAGTAAATCTGAGTCCTTTAACCCTGCTGAGGTCAGGGAGGTTTGTCCCGTCAGACCGTCAGTTCCTGGAACAACACACAAAAAATAAACCTCGTAAAATCGCACGCAGGGTCAGTTTGACCCGGTCAGACCGCACACCAGCCGGGTCCAAACAATCCCGTCTCTTTAGACCACAGGAAGGTTAAAGAAACTTGAAATCTGAAACTCTTCATGTGTTTTTGTTCAGAGCTCTTCTGGGAAAGTGTTTCCTCTCTTCCATCCACTTTTCTCCAAGACATTCTTGGAGTTCAGACTTTCCTGTTAAACGTTTTCCTCTGAACTGTTGAAGATGAGCAACGATTTAAAGAAAGAGTTGTTGCTGGGAATAGAAGTTCATTTCTAGACTATTTAGGGAATAAAATCATATAATCACACCTGCTGAGCACAGTAGTGGAGGAGTAATGATCGGGGCTTGTTCTGCCGTCATTAACTGGACCATGAAGTCGAAGGTTTGGCTCAAACTGGGCAATAAACTCAAACACAGCAGCAAATCTGCAGCAGAACGGCTGCAGATGAGAAGGTGTTGCAATGGCCTAGTCAAAGTCTGGACTTCAAACTAATTAAAATGCAGTGGTGGGATCATGAGAGAGCTGCAGAAATGAATGAATGAAGCAACATTTTCACAGCGTGAACTAAATGTCTCTGACCTGAAGTTGACCTCAGCCTTGACAATAAGAACTGAAACTTAAGATTTAAAGTTTGATAATCTGTCTTTTTGTGTGAATACAGATTAAATAGAAAACAAGCTGAAGGCTCTTTCCCCCAGCGCTGGTCTGGTCAAACGTTTCCTGAGTGTGACTGATAAAATGTTGCACCAGCAGGTTGAGCAACGCTGCGGTTTCCTCAGGCTCTCCTCTCAGAAACGTGTCGAAGCCAAAAGGTCAAACTGCTGATACCGAGGATTTCTGTGGAACCTGATTGTAATTCTGTCAAGATAATCCACACTGTTCAGATTAAATCTGAGTCGTCTGTTCATCTGGAATCATGACTGATGAGAACAAAATATTATATTTTATTTAACTTTTTTTAAAGTTAAAAACTAAATTATATAAACTGAGCTGTAAATGAGAAACCGAAGAAAAACGTTTAATGGATGGATGGATCAGTTTTATTAAACTTCATTTTATACATTAAATTTGCTTTAATAACTAATAAAACTGGTAAATTTCTAAAGTGTAAACGTGACGTTTCTGAACCTGTAAGTGGTTCAATATTTTGGATCTAAAAAAAGGACAGAAGAAGCAGCTGTTAGTATTAAAGGCTTCGTGTTTCCAGGTATTTATTGCAGCTTCTTAAATCAGCGTTCGATGACATCACAAGAGGTTTTCATTCTCCGAGTGTCAAAACATTTCCAAGCGCCGGAAAACTTTCATGTTCCTCGATTTATGGCTGATGAGAGTCTGAAACCAGAAGCTCAGCTAAACAGGAAGCTCAGACCTGCAGCTCTCACTCTGTGTGTGTGTATGTGTGTGGGTGTGTGGGGGTGTGTGTGTGTGTGTGTCTGTGCAGGATGTGAAGGCGAGTGGAACAACGTTTCTTGTTGGCGCAGCGCCGCTGTCGGGGAAGTGCTGACCCTCCCATGTCCCTCCCCCTTTCTGCTTCTGTTTGGTAAAAACGGTGAGACACACACACACACACGCCCACACACACACACCCCCACCCCCCCAACACACACACACACACTTCCTCCTTTCCTCATTCGTCTTTCTCAGAAGGAAAAACCTGGAAGAGCTTCCAGAATAAAACAAAAATCTCTGCCGTGTGTCGGTGGATTAAATAAAATAATATTATTTTATTCTGGATTATAATCTGACACACAGTCACATCAGATGTTCATCAGAAATCTGAAGCTGTTCTAATCTATGAGACGTAAAGTTCAAACAGGAAACCATTAAAACATCTGGAAAGTTTTTTTAACTGGTTTCAGTTTATTTAAATATCGTCTCATCGTTTAAGAATCAATCCAATCATTTACATTTACATAATTTCCAATATAATCCTAGTTAATTGGTAAAAGAGAGATTTATTATTCAAACTAAACTATAAACAAATAAAAGTTTTGATTTATTTTTAGATGAAGGAATATTATCTCTTCTGTCTGTTTCTTAAAAATGAACAAAAAATAAAAAAATTTCCTCCAAACTCAAGAAATTGTTTTCCATAAATATAAAAAAACAACTTTTTTAGAACCAAACTACTATGCTAAATACTAAATAGTATCTCTAATGAGGCATCAGATATGCTATAATTCATCCAAGTTACATTCTGGTAAAAATCAAACTGTTCAATTTAACAAATAAAAATCATTTTGTTGATTCTAACAAACCTGATTTTACTTCAAACTGAGAGAAAAAAATCTGGATTAAAACAAAACAAACAGATATGAAGATGAAACTTTGGTAAAAAATGTTATGGATCTGGATTCTAATTGAATCAAATAAAACAGAAATGCATGAAAACCTGTTGATAATAAATAAATGTGAATGAAAATGTCTGAAATGTGAGGAAGATGTTTTATTAGGATCAGATATGAGGAGCTCAGAGCTTCAGACCTTTGACCTCGGAGCCGTTTCTCTTTTCTGCACAAACATTTCTGAGGATCTTAATCCGGTAATCAGATTAAGGAACTGAGATGATGATTATCCCGACTTTCTGGTGAAATCTCAGCCTCCTGAACTCTCACTACCTCCATCGCTTTCTGTCAAGAATCTCATGAGTTTGACCTTTTTGGTGATTTTCTGCCTTATTGAAATGGACCCAAGAGGTTACAAAGTTACTTTTTATGGTTTTTATTAGCAAAATAAAACGTACGTTTAGAGTCCGGACTTCCTGCTGCAGCAACGTTTAATATTCTGTTTGGGATTAATAAATATTTTGATGTGAATTTAATTTGCAGATGAATCTCAGCTTCTGGATTAAATATTAATAGACGATAAATTGTTCCAGAAATTATTGCAATAAAAGATAATCTTGTAGTTTTGACAACATTTTCAAGCAACATACTGATAATAATGGTTAATAATGCAAGAACACAATCTTAAAGACCAATAAAACAAACATTTAACTCTGGAAGTGGAAAACATTTTAAATATTCAAAAACAAAATGATTCTAGTTGATACCAAATCAACAAACTGGAAACTTTTATCATCCAGTTTTTGGTCAAAAGAGAGAAAACAGAAAAATGATAAATTATGCAAATGGAAACTATTGACTTTGATTTAATTTATCATGTGATTAATTGATTTATTGACTGATTGTGACAGAGCTGCTTTCACTAAATCACTAAAATAATAATAGTTTTGGAGTGATTAGTCTGCTTAATACTTTACAAAATTATAGAAAAAATAAATAGATAAGTAAATAAAGAGAAAATTGTTGCAACATAATTTAAATGATTATTGTTTTTCTTTTCTAAATCCTTTTATGTGTTGTTGATTTTGGCATTTTGAGTCCTCCGTAGATCTGGTGGCAACATGAACTATTTCTCATCTAGAGGATTCAGTTCAGTCTCCTTCCTCCATCAGGTTGATTAGCTGTTAGTAATAACATGTCTTTGTTTCTGTAGTTTTATATTTTTATTTCTGGATCTTTTTCTCTCATTTGTTCATTAAATCTTGTTTTTTGCTGCGTTTTTCCCTCTAAGCTTGTTTTTGATCGGAGTGAGTGTCATTATCTCTGGGTGGTTCATGCGCCTCGACGCTGCAGCAGAAAGCAACAAAAGAAAGCTTCAGGTCAGCTGCTGAAGTGATGAAACATGGAGTCATCAGCAGCAGCTGTGGCTCCAGAATGTCCCCGCCCTGCTGGACGCTGGAGGACAGACGCAATTATTGTCCTAGTGATTTATAGGAGCTGCTCTGTTCAATACGGAACAATCATTTCAAAATACAAGATTACATTTCAACTTAAAGCTTTTCTAATCCACATGGAGCAGTCTTTCTCAAACTTTGATCCTCTGATGGTCCGCGGGCGCCCCCTAGTGGCCCGCAGGGTACTGCATGTAGAAGAGCGTTTATTTTCCCTTAGCTTACTGAAGGATTGTGTTTAAAAATAATAATGGATAAAACTTTCAAAAGAAAGACTGAAGATACAGATGGAAAGAAAATACGATTGTTTTTCACAAACTCACATTTAGGCTAAATTTATTTGACTTAAAGAGTAGAAGGCAGTAGACACAACTCAATGTGGCTGAAATGTTTTACAGTGTAAAAGACTGAACTGTTTCTGTTTCTGTCAGGTAACCTGAACAGGAACTGCACAGAGAAAGGCTGGTCGTCGGTTTATCCCGACATCGGCGCCGCCTGCTCATCGGACGTCAGCGACAAACCCAACGAGGTGCGTTCAAAATCCTGAATCCGCATCCTGCAGCCGCAGGGAGGCGTTCAAAACCCTGAATCCGCATCCTGCAGCCGCAGGGAGGCGTTCAAAACCCTGAATCCGCATCCTGCAGCCGCAGGGAGGCGTTCAAAACCCTGAATCCGCATCCTGCAGCCGCAGGGAGGCGTTCAAAACCCTGAATCCGCATCCTGCAGGCGCAGGGAGGCGTTCAAAACCCTGAATCCGCATCCTGCAGCTGCAGGGAGGCGTTCAAAACCCTGAAGCCGCTCTGCATCCTGCAGCTCTGATGCTCACTGTTGACCTGAAAACTGCTTTGCTTGGGTTCTGATTGTCTGATCAAGTTAACATTTTGCTGCAGAAACTTTAACTTTTTACAAATTATACAAGGAAACGTCCCTGACAAGTTTGTTTTACTGACTTTAGTTGTTGGTCATGTTTTCCTTTCTAAAACCTCAGACTGTAGTCTGCATTAAATCTCATTAAAACTTTAACATCAGCTTCAGCGATATTAAAGTTTTTCTGACTTTCCAAACTTTTCCTCTGAACTGCAGCTGCTATTTGTCTGTCAGTCCAGAGGAAAGTGGAAAAGTGCCAGATCTGATAAAACTGTCTCCAGATGACAAACAGAACGTAAAACTCACAGTTTTAAGGTTTTCAGCTCTTTCAGAGTCACATTGCTGGAGTAAAACTCCTGGTTTCTGCCAAATTGTGGGAAATTTGTTGTGTTTTTTGTTGCCATTTTTTGCTACCCTGCTAAACTTTCTTTTGTCCAAAGTTATCGCACATCTTATTATGTTTGAATGATTTATAGTTCCAGATTAATAAACTAGAGCTTTAGCATTTTATGAGACATTTTATGGTAGTTATTGAAAAAGCAGCTGAATTTCATTTTTCAGTATTAAAATGAAAAACATTCAAACTACAGTTTTGCTCTTTTTGCTTCAGCCAAAGAACTGAAAAATCCCGTCCTGTACCAGAGAGGAAACGGATCAGAGGCGGTAAATCTGCTCTAATAGAAGGAAAACTGCATTAAATCTCTAGTTTGACCCACTTTTGAAAAGCTGCTGCAGGTAGTGAACAAACCACAGACCCAGTTTAACCTGCAAGGTTTCTAGAATCCGGTTCTGTCTTCAGGTTGGCGTGGAACAGTTTTTACTGAGAAATCAGTTTTTCTGTGGATTAGGCTGCAGGGACTGAAACACAAACATGTGACCTTTCACTCGATGGTTATTGACTCTAATGTTCTTCCTGGACTCATTTTTGTTGTTTTGGTTTTTTTACAGGATGTTAGTTGAGCTGCCAGTTGCTAATTGTGGTTTCCTGATGTTTGAACTTCTGTTGCTCAGTGGTTTCAGTCTCTTTACTTCAAACTGGATCAATAGATTCAGGTTTTTCGAACCCATAACTGTCAGCATCTTTGGTTGTTTGAGTCGGTTTTGGGTTTTGTTCATTTCTGTGTTCATTAGTTACTTTCTTTGATTTGATGAGCCGTGTTTCTGTTTTTGGACGTCAGAAGTGAGAGACTGGAGTCAGAACAGAGCGACTGAAAATGTTTTGTCAATTTATTCATGGCTTCTTCTTGTAACGTAACACACCTGGTTGGAGCTCACAGCTAGCTAGCCTAGAAACCGATCCAAACCTCCTCCCTCCTGACATGTTGATCAAATTACCAACTTTCCCTGAATTCACACCACATGATTTATATCACTGTCATAAACGTCTGTGTTGTTTTGACGTCCGTCATGGTGACGTCAAGTACAAATGGTTGATAGCGACACACGCTTCACTACTCCAGACTGATGTGATAAATTGTTGTGGTAAGGCTTTGGTGACTTGCTGGAGTGTCAGGATGCAGAGGTCAGAGGTCATGTGGGTTCAGGATTCCTAGATTTGCTCTGGTTGGATCTCAGGTTATTAATCAGGTGGTTTGTGGCGAGACGTTGGCTTTACCTCCCAGTTGAGGGGTTCAGGTCGCGGTCGAGGCGCTCTGCTTTCTAATCCGACCTCATCTGCCTCCGTTTGGGTCCGTCTGGATCCGTTTCTGCCTGCTAACCTGACGCAGCTCCTGCAGCTCCTGCCTCTGCCTGATTAACAGTGGAGTGACGCTGCTGCAGGTTTCGGGTCCGTTCTTGACCTTTTCTCCGTGTTGTCTGCGGTTCCAGCCGCAGCCTGAATGAACCCCGTTTTTTAACCCGGAGGCTTCCAGTCCGATGCCATGCAGCTCAACTCTGACCTTCCAGTTATTACTTACTGCATTCCAGGACTCGGTTGCTTTATAGCTTTAAACAAGCGGTTTAAGCAGAAAGCCAGAATCTTTATTGTCTCCATGCAAACACACATCCTCCTTCATGTTGGGCTTTAGAACTGGCTTTAGTTTTTTAAACATGATTAAAAGGTTTTTATTGCTGTTTCTTATCTTCTCCACATCTGAAGCTGTGCAGAAACAAATGTCTGGAAACATCAGAACTGAAGCAGAACGAAGCCTCAGCTGCGATTCCTTCATCAGGACGCAGTTAAGATGTTTCCTTTAAATAAGAAACAAATAAAATCTCACATGAATAAGTTTGTTTACACAGTGAGTCACTAAAAACATGCAGCTCCATCATCCTGCAAACGCTTCCTGTTGTCTTCTTTTTCGTTTCTGCCAGTAGTAACATCTGATTGTTGATCACATGATGCGAAAAAAAGTGTTTCAATTACAGTTTCGCAAAATTCTGTCAAAACAATTATTCCTAAAGCAAAAACCTTTTATCAAAAAACTTGAGTTTTTTCTAAATTGCTGTTTTCATGAAGTGAATTTATTTTTGTATTTCAAATTTATTCAGTTTTCATGGTAAATGGAAACGCAGCCGGTGACAGAAAGCAACCAGTTTTGTTTCTGGAAGCTTTTGGTTTCATGATTTGAATTAGAAAAGTCTCGTCGTCGGTCAGCAGCATTAATTTGAGTAAAAAGCTAAACAGAAAATCATTCATGAATAAAAAGGAAACAGTTTGAGGATATTCTGAGCTGAAGCGTAGCGGCCGGCCTGCAGAGTTAGTTTGCGGTTCTTCATGTGACGGCTGGACTCTGCAGGACCTCGGACCGTGCCCTGCGGTGTCACGCTCCGAGTCAGCAGACCCGTTAAGTCCCGTCGCTCCGAGCTGCGGTCAGCGTGGATCAGATTTGTTCCTGCACATCTTTCAACGCCACGTCTCATGAAACCAACGTAACTCTGACACGGCTGCTAATCCTTAAACTGAACTGTCAGGAGATCCAGAGGAAAAAACAGGAGAAAATGAGACATGAAAGCTAATTATTTCAGTGAAACTTTAGTTTAATATTTAAAGTGTTTGAGATGAAAATGAAGAGACAGTTTAGCTCAGAACCAACAGATCATCATGTTTGGGTTTGATTATGTGCAGCGAACACAGAGACGCTGCAGGAAGTAAAGTCATAAAACTGTTAGAGGTTTAATGCAGAAACACTCAGCTGGATTTATTGGTCAGATCCAGAACTTTGGTCCAAACCTCAGAGGTCAGTTAAGACGCGCTTTGAGTCGCCTGGACGGTGAGTTTACACTCCGGTGCTGCCAACGTAAACTACAGATGCTTGATCCTCAGAGAGCCACAGTCTGCAGGGACGTCTGCAGAAAAGTAACAAAACAGTCTGCTAAAGCTTTTCTTCAAGTCCTAGTTGCACACTAAATGTTTTCAAACACAAATCTGTGTGAAAAAGCAAAAAGTTTGGATTTTCTGCAGTAAATTCCAACTTTTCTGTCAAAGAAGCTTCTTAAGTCAAACCAAACTCTGCAAAGTTGCAGCTGTAAAAGGCTTTTCATGTGTTTTATTTACATTTTCCTTGCAGCGGTTACTCTCTAAAACATTTTCCTCACAGCGGTTACTCTCTAAAACATTTTCCTCACAGCAGTTACTCTCTAAAACATTTTCCTCACAGCAGTTACTCTATAAAACATTTCCCTCACAGCAGTTACTCTATAAAACATTTCCCTCACAGCAGTTACTCTCTAAAACATTTCCCTCACAGCGGTTACTCTCTAAAACATTTTCCTCACAGCAGTTACTCTATAAAACATTTCCCTCACAGCGGTTACTCTCTAAAACATTTCCCTCACAGCGGTTACTCTCTAAAACATTTTCCTCACAGCGGTTACTCTCTAAAACATTTTCCTCACAGCGGTTACTCTCTAAAACATTTTCTTCGCAGCGGTTACTCTCTAAAACATTTTCCTC
>CAEFZY010011253.1:0-15629 GCA_903066815.1 Brachyrhaphis roseni
TACTGGTCTGTCATTCAGGTGCTGGTCTGTCATCCAGGTGCTGGTCTGTCATCCAGGTACTGGTCTGTCATCCAGGTGCTGGTCTGTCATCCAGGTACTGGTCTGTCATCCAGGTGCTGGTCTGTCATCCAGGTGCTGGTCTGTCATCCAGGTACTGGTCTGCTCAGTCAGCTCATTGCTCCCCTTGTTGAGGCTCTTATAACTTTTCATCACCTTATGAGCTCAGACAAAAGCTTTAACAATCTTAATTGCTCCCAGTTTGTCTTTGAGGAAATACTTCCGGTATTCTGACCATTATTCTTCTTCTTGCTAATTATACTGCAGTTCTACTATTTTCAAAGCTTTCTTTCTTTTGCTATGCTGCCCCCTTTTGGCGACCTTAAGCATGTGTTCATGCCTGTGACACACAGTTGAGCATTTCTTTTCAAAACTAATGGTCTGTTAATTTTGTTTAAAATGTTTATTGCTATGTCAACAACACACAAAGAGCTGGACAGCAGTTTGAATAGAAATGATCGAACCTTTGATTATTGGGATAAAGTTTGATCACTTTGCAGCCTGGTGGAGACTTTAAAGCCAAAGTGATTGATGTTTCCAATTACTGGTGCAGTTAGACTCAATGAAATGTTGAATGACATCACTCAATAAAATAATTATTCTTCCTGTTTTAGTGATGGCGTTATAATGAATACAATATTTCATAATCTTTGCCTTGTTGAAAAAAATAATAAATCTTGAGAAATGTGCAGAGATCTAGTTCTTTTTTTATTTGTGATGCAAATAAAGAGAAAATATGTATCTTTCAGATGAAACTCATGACGCTGATTGGTTTATATAATTTAACACATCTTAGGTTTATTCCTAAACATTTCCCTAAAACATTTTGTCATCTTCATAAAGTCAGTTTACCATCAGTTGTCACTGATTATTGGACAGGATGTGTCTCTGCTGCAGCAGATACAGGCATGTAATGCTGCTTTTATTTTGAAACATCCCTGTGTCTGGATCTGGAAGCAACTTATTGCTGTTTACATTCAGTGATGACGCTTCACCCGAGTTTGACAATGTTGCTATAAATCTGCAGACTGAGCTGAGGAGTCAGTGGAGGAGGTTTCTGTCAACAGGGTGAGTATTGACTGAACATCTCCTGTTAGTTTTATGATTCAGACTTTTACTGTGTTTGGCATCAAGTTTGGCCCTTTTGTTGCAGGGTTCTCTTTACAGATTACATATTTATGTACTGATAATATTGTAGTGATAATAGGTAGTGTTGTCTACCTAGTCATATTTATCCTCATTAACATTTTAAAAGGAACCAAGAGTAAAGAAGCTTCACATCTATCATCACATCTGGTCTCTTTACTGTATTCACTTTCTAAAGTCTAACTCTACACAAAGCAGAGATGAATGTTCATGTCCTGATTATTTTTGGTTATATTAACTGAACTTTGACATCTCCTCCTGTGAAATATTGAAGCTGCCATTGCTTTGCCTCACATTATGCTTTATTTGTAGTGTTTATTGAAGCAGGTGTTCCTCATTGAGATTTAATTATTCCAAGAGACTCACGGTTTGATAACAGTGCATGTTATGCAGCATGTGAAAAGGTCACGGGGCATTGTGGTTTCAGTTTGTCTGATTTGATGCGTGCTGGTTGTGAACAGAGTGCCTCCGGACAACATTTGTGTTGAATTGGTGATATGTAAACACACTGACTGGAACTGAATTAATGTAAAGTACTGTGAAGGTGAAGGCAGAGATGTATCAGAAAATTTGAGGATTTCTGCAGGTGAGACTGACTGCTTTTGACATTAATTGGTGATTTTGTTCTTTAGGCTTCATTAAATCTGATCCTTTATGGAAAACACAACTCTAGATCCAGACCTCTTGCTGCTTGAGGGGTTAAAGGTCACTCCTTATTCGTCTATCCCAGCCTTCATCCTGCTGCTCGTCATCTATGTCTTTGTGATGCTGTCCAACGTCGGCCTGGTGACCATGATCGCCCTGCAGAGGAGCCTCCACCAGCCCATGTTCCTGCTGTTCTGCAACATGGGGGCCAACGATGTGCTCGGTGCTTCCACCATCATCCCCCCCGTGCTGAGCACCATCTTCACACCGACCGCGCAGAGGTACATCCGCTACAGCAGCTGCGTCCTACAGGCTTTCTTTGGCCACTTCCACGCCAGCGTCGTCCACACCGTCCTTATGATCATGGCCTTCGACCGCTACGTGGCCGTCTGCAAGCCGCTGCACTACGCCACCATCATGACCAGCCGGATGGTGGTGAAGCTGTCCATGTCGGCCTGGGCGGTGTGCTTGTTGCTGGTGTTGGTGCTGGTGGGGCTCAGCGTCCGCCTGTCCCGCTGCCAGGCGGTTGTGCTCAACCCGTTCTGCGACAACCCCTCACTGTTCAAGCTGTCCTGCGAGAGCACCCTGGTCAACAACGTCTACGGCCTGGTCTACACCGTGGTCCTGCTGGGCTCGTCGCTCGGCAGCATCGCGCTCACCTACCTGCGGATCGCTGTGGTGTGCCTCACCAACCGCGGCAAGACAAACAGCACCAGGGCGCTGCAGACGTGCGGCACTCACCTCGTCCTCTACATCATCACCTTCCTTTCAGGAGCCCTCATCATCGTTCTTCATCGATTCCCTGACTTATCAGACCAAAGGAAGATGGCCTCCATCCTGTTCCACGTTGTTCCTCCGGCTATGAACGCCATCATTTACGGACTGCAGATCAAAGCCATTCGCCAGAAGATTTTCATCTTGTTTACCAAGCAAACAATGGCAGATATGAAGGTATAAAATGAAAAAGTACTCAAATGTAAACTGAAACATGATCATCTGTTAATATTCAGAATATATTTAACTTTTATTCCTAAATTTTTATCTAACAGGTTTTTCATGAACTGAATTTGAGTTTTGACTTGGAAACATCCACAAGAACTGCAGTTTATTCAAACATATTTATATTTAATGTTTATAACTGTTTTATGAAGTATTATGAACAGGTTTTCACATATAGGGCTGTGAAAAAAGAGGCAACATAATACAGTTTTCAAATTATAATTGTTATTTGTTAAGCAAACTATGAGGAGAACAGACAGATATGAAACATGGATTATAAAGAACTAAAATTATAAATCAGCCTGATTAATAAAAACTTTATTTAATGAAAGTATCATCTTTAAAGTTTAGAATTTGAAATACATCAAGAACTTGAAGGTCAGTTTCCTGGTTTGTATTTTGCTATTTGCTATGAAAAGAAATTCTAGATGTTTAACTTTTTTGAAAAAATTACACTATGTTGATTTATTAGGGAACAGAAACTTATGTTTAACTAAATTGAGCAGCATAACTCTGATAATAAATCCGACCAGACTGGACTTATTTCAACTCTCAACTATATCAATAATGCAAAAAGATTCATTAATCTAAGAGACTATAGGAACATACAACATGATAACAGTTTTATTGTTTTATCTGAAGCAGAAAGAGTTTGAAAAGGTCAGCTGGAAAAATATATTAGCTATCCTTCATGAATTTGGATTTAATTTCCGGTTATGGATCAGAATATTGTTTCCTCAGTCAACACCTGAATAAAAAAACAAAACAAAAAAACACTACTTTTGTTAAATTTAGGGGAGTTAATACTCACATCACGAACCACCATGATTATGAAATTAAAAATAATAATAATATACCCAGAAAATGAGTTTAAATGCTTCAAAATCTTTTTAAAAAAAAAATCTAATGCAAACCTGCAACTTTGGTTTTCAGTAACTTCACACTACTCTGTCAATGGAACAAAGCAAAGAATTAAATCATAGAAATATCTACAATATATATAAATATTATTCATAAATAAATAATATTTCTATAAATATTATTGTGCTTATTTTTTATTAACTACGATGAAGAAGGTCAGACAGAACCGATTAACATCACTTTGTCATGGTCATTTTGCTACATGTCATCCGTTATGTAAGGCGTGAATGGACTGATTATGGACTGAATGATTGCTGCAGTGGGCCTTCTTCAAAGGTTTTATGAAGCCATCTCACCTCATGAAGTTAAATTTTGCTACAAGGCTCATATTGGAAAGTTTCTCCTGATTCGTTTCTGCTGCTTCACTAAAAGTTTGTCACCTGGGTTTCTCTGCTGCAGGTTTGGAATAACGATGCAACAGACATATCTTAATGAAAACATAAAACCATCTTTAAAACATGCTTTTATTGTGAAAAAGTAATGAAATACTAAAATATTGTTTTTCTTAGACTTAATTTAAAAAAGTCAAAATATTCCATTTCAGCTTACATTGAAAACAAAACTCTGCACATATTAATCTCAACATTGATAGAAATCTGTTTATCATAATTCACAGCAGAGCAGAATGTAAACAGCTAATCATCACCTTCTGCTTTTAAGCATGGGGGTGGAGGGGTCATGCTACGGGCTTGATTGCAGCTGCAGGAACGTTGCAGGCGTCGAGTGAATCATGAACTCCTCCTGATCCAAAAGTAGCTTAGAGAGACTAAAACAAAGGAACAATTCTAACTCCTCTTTGGATTTCAGAAAAGTGTTTCAGGTGCATCAGGAAGCGGTTTGGCCTACAGGTCTTGTTGTTCTCATTGAGCAAACCATCAAATAACATGAAGTTCGACTCAAACACAGTTAGAAATGAATCTAAAGTGTTTTCTGACAAAGTGCAGAATAAACTTTATAACGTTCGGCTAGAGCTACTCGCCTTATCAATCTTATTGGTTGAAATGTGATGATAAAATAGTTCAGGGTTTTCTTTTCATTATTTCTAAGACGATGGCTGTTTTGTTGTGAAGCTGAAGCAAAGTGTTAAAAATCACTAAAACATTCTCTGAACTCAAACTGAATCACCTCATTAACTCAGTTAAAGAAATGAACAAATATATGCTATAAGAATGACTTTTTTGTACTAATCTCTGGTTTAACTTCGGAGCTTCCAAAAATAAAATACCTTTTGTTATTTCTTTAAAAGGAAAGTGCTTTCAGGCAGTGTAAGATGTCTTTAAGGTGACGTCAAAACTTTATTGGAGTAAAACATCCTACAAAAATATTTCTGAATCTCTTTGGACTGCATGCCATAAATGATGGGATTGCATCATTTATGGCATGCAATCCCATGCCATAAATGGGATTTATGGCATGGGATTGCATGTCGTTTTGTTTCACCAGGAACAACGTGAAACAAAACGACTGCAACTTTCTTTTCCTCTGCGTACTGAGGGAAGTGCTGCAGAATAATGATGATCATTCCACTGAGAAACATGATCAGGTAAACCAGCAGGTGTGTGCTGCAGGTTTTCAGTGCTCTCCTGGTCAGAGTTGCGCTCCTGCTGGTCAGACAGACGGCGGTGATCTTGGCTGCTGTGCTCAGAGGGAGCTGCTCTATAAGTCATCACAGAGTATTATGGGATGCATCGCGAGGAATGAACCCTGACAACCAATTGCAACATGTCAACCTTGTTCACTGAAAACTCTCAAACTCTTGAAATGTCTGGGACTTTTTTTTATTTTTTACCAGTAATGACAGATCTGTACAAGCTGCTGATAAACGCAGCAGTTGTACAGCCTGTGTTATTTACATCAGGATGGATTTTATTATCTCATCATTAACCGTCATGTTTTTAAACTGTTTTTTTTTATCTCACACCTTTGACTTTTAGGTGACCTTTAGTGAAATCAACATAACTATTGGAGTTAAAATTTATAAACTCTATCAGAGGTTAATATGATACTAGGGAAACACATAATGCCAACACTGCAGCCGTAACTTTTTAGTGGTTCCTTCTCCACTCACCTTCTTCTTCCTTCTCCGACTGTCATGTCCCTCTTTTACAGCTCTGTGACCACAACTGACATGCTTCTTGTCAGCTACTTAACAGCAACAATAATCATTTTTAATAAAGTTTGTCAAAGAATTCGTAGTGTTATAAGAAAACAATATAAAAATCACCTTAAGAAAACTACTAAAAGCAGGAACGGATTTACTGACTTTATCTGTGTTTTTCTTGAGCTGGAAAAAAATTAAAAAAACCCAGAAGAGTCTGTATATTCAGATATTATGTTTTTTACTTTGGAAATAGATTCAGTAACTAGATGTGCCTTTTTCTCAGCCAGTCTGGATTGATTTTAATTGATCAAGCAGAATGATTATTTATGGACGATTGGTGTAACTTTGTGGACCCTGATCACATTCAGAAACACAAACACACGTCTGAGATGGGATGATGGAGCCATGCAGGCAGCGCTTGCCAACCTGCTTGATCCCGACCGTCACTGACCTTTGACCCCTCCACTTTTCAAGTTCACGTCTTCTTTTCTTCTTTGATGAATTGATGAATTTATTCTACTCCTCAAATTGGGAAGGTCTCCCTAATATGCAGAATATTAGACCGACCCAGACTGATGTTTCACTGCCTATAAAACACCAAATTGGTCATGAAGGCAGAACTAATGTCATTCATTATAGGGGTGAAATAACAACAGATTCAAAACCAGCATCCATTTCAGAACAGAGCTTTAGGAAACCTCCCGATACTCCCGATGGCCGACCCGCTCTGGTTGGTATCATGCTGTTGGTGGTTTGGAGACTGGGAAAGGTTCCATTATCAATATTGTATTTTCAATTTATTGTAATATTTTGTCATTTTTAACAAACTGGTTCAAATAACAACTGGAAGCAACAAAATATTATATAGCATCTTTATATAGCATCTCTGAATTAATTGATGATAAATAAAAAACACAGTTTTACAGCATTACATTATTGTGAGCTACTGGTCATATTTATTTATATTCACTGTAAGACAGAGAGTTTGTTCTTGCGAGTGGTTCTGGTAGAAAAATGCTTGATGATGCTGGACCGCAGGTCCTTACTGACCAGTCCATAGATGATGGGGTTGATGGCCGGAGGGACGATGATGAACAGAATGCCAAGAAACTTATTGATGTTTTGGGAGGTGGATGGAAATCTGTAGTTAACGATTATAATCATTGTGGCTAATTCATAGAAGACATACACAACAAAGTGTGATGCACATGTCTGGAAGGCCTTGGTACGGACGCTGCTGTCGGTCCTGCCCTGCTTAAAAGCAGCTCTCAGGATCCTGATGTAGGAATAAGCGATGACGACGAACATCCCTGTACTCACAAACCAGGAGATGAATAAACCTGTGAGACACAGAGAGTTACAGGACCAGTCAGATTCAGGCAACTATCAGAAGTGGTTACTGTTTCAGTAAAATGAGCTTTTTGTTGTTCCTGTTTCACTCTAATGGTTGTCTGCTTTTAGTTGCTCATTTGCACTGACCGTAGATGTTGCTGATAGGTGGGGGAGCGCAGGCCAGATTTATTATGGACTTATTGCTGCAGTAGACGTGCTGAATGATTCGACTGCAGTAAGGGAGATTTATGTGGAAGGAGAAGAGCACAGCGATGAGCAGCAGAGCAACGATCCAGGCCACAGCGCAGCAGCTGTGCAGCCGAGCCGAAGTCATGATGGAGTGATACCTGAGAGGTTCACACACTGCCACATACCTGCAGAGAGACAGCAAAAAACACATTTATATCTGTACTATGCATATTACTGTAGGATAGTAGTTTAACTCTTGGACAATAGAAGAATGTGTTAGCACAGAGGAAAAGTTAATACAAACATAGATACCAGCAACAATTTCATGATTTATCACCTGTCAATAGCCATCACCCCCAGGATAGTGTGCATTGCAGCTCCGTATGTGTGAACACAAAAGCCCTGAATAATGGCAGAGAGGTAGCTGATCTTCTTCTGGCCTGTCAAGAAGTGAACTGTGAGGCTGGGAAGCACCGCCGTGGCGCCCAGCAGGTCACAGACCACCAGGTGGCAGATCATCACAAACATGGGTCTGTGCAGGCTTCGGTCCGTCATGATGACACAGATCACCACACCGTTCGCCACCAGCACCACCATGTAGGCAAACAGGGCCAAGAAGAACAAGAGCGGGCCATGTCCTGGTGGAACGTCGAAGCCCTCCAGTTCAAACACAATCGGCTGCCTGAGAGGAGTGAATGTTTGGTTCTCCATCCAAAGCTGGACAGCTCTGTGAAACACAAGCAGATTAAACCCTCCTGCATATCAGACATAAAACTGCTATAAAAAGACAGAGCAAGTTCATCTTTGCAAAGCAACAATTAATTGGTTACAGTTGTCCTTGGTATAGATTGTGAAATAGTACCTGAAAATTAAACACCACTTAATGGAAAATCTTAGAGATGCTAAAACCTTCATGAAAAACATCAACAGAAAACAACAAAAGGCGATGTTAAACAATAAAGAGAGGAAGTCCACATCTGATCTTGTTAGAGCATCAGTGTTGCTCCGTCCTGCAGGAGGTTTTCCATTTAAATCATGTCATATCTACTGGTTTCCCATAGCACCGCCTCTCCCCGCCTGTCAGCCAACAACAATACCCTATAATGGTTTTCCATTTTTAGAGGGCAAAGTTCAAATTTACACACCATTTTCACCCAACATGGTTCTCTGCAGCTTCTGTTCAGTTATCCACCCATTGTCCCATTAATATCCACGGCCAAAATTAACCGAATTAAAGACTGACCTAAAAAGATCTACATATGAACATAAAGATAAAAGACGACTCCGATCAGAAAAAAAGTGTTTTATCGTACATCAGGTCTCGTTCTGCACATCCGATGGAGACCTGATGTTTACTGACAGTTAATAACTATGAGATTAGTTTTTTCTGTGTTTTTTTAGGTTTCTGTGTTCTGTTGAGTCTCTGTTGTCCCGTTTACCCCTTGATTGAGTACAGCTGTTCCTTGTTTTCCCTGATTGTCTCCCTGTGTATTTAAACCCACCTGTGTTCCTTGTTCCTTGTCCGGTCCTCGTCTTGTTGTGTCCAGTGCGTCTAGCCTTGTCTGCTGTCAGTTAGTTTGATTACCAGTTGCTACCAGAGATTAGCTCCTAGCTCAGCTCACTCTGTGCTGCCTGGATTTTTGTACTGTTTGTCGTTAAATCTCCATTTTATCTCCATAACCTGGGTCTACTGCGTCTGCCTCACCATCTCATACCGCAAATCATGATGATAACTTTATTTGTGATAATCAGATTGGTTTGTTTTGTCTCACAGAAACCTGGCTGTAACAAGAGGATTATGTCAAATCAGCAAACCATTTTTAATTCTTCTACCTTCCTTGTACTGCAGAGGTAGGGAGAGGAGTAGAAGCTATTTTTCAGATGTCTTCAAATGACATCAAATGCTTCGACGTTCTACTCTTGTCCTCAAACTTTAGACATTGTGCTGATTTATTGCATTAAGTGTGAATAAATAGCAGAACTTCTCCAAAACCTTGTGCTGTAAACTCAACCATTGAGTTTATTTTAACTGAATACTCCATACTTGAGAAAATACCATTATTCCCCAGACAGACTGTAAATGCTCCAGTTGCGGAAGACTTTTCTCCAAAACCATTCATGGTTTATTTCTGGTTCCAGACCCAGAAACACAGATCTCAGTATGACATGGAATCCGTTTCCATGGTTTGGTTGACAGTGGGAATGAATCATATACACAGTGACGTCATTTAACGGACTTGTCAGTTTGCTCAAAAATAAGAACAGCACCAACGCGAGGAGAGATGAAGAGAGGAGAGGAGAGGAGGGCGCTCCTTCATCTTAGACTGAAACTTTAGTTCTCTGCTGTTGAGGTGATAGCTGGTATATACTAATTCTTTACCTTTCATTTTATTACCTTTTTGTTTGCTTTCTGTAACATAAAGAGCTGTATCTTTTAAGTTTTATAGCCTGTACTGAGAATCAGTATAACATGTTTGTTGGTCAATCTATCACAGTTTAATCTGCTTGTGTTTCACAGAGCTGTCCAGCTTTGGATGGAGAACCAAACATTCACTCCTCTCAGGCAGCCGATTGTGTTTGAACTGGAGGGCTTCGACGTTCCACCAGGACATGGCCCGCTCTTGTTCTTCTTGGCCCTGTTTGCCTACATGGTGGTGCTGGTGGCGAACGGTGTGGTGATCTGTGTCATCATGACGGACCGAAGCCTGCACAGACCCATGTTTGTGATGATCTGCCACCTGGTGGTCTGTGACCTGCTGGGCGCCACGGCGGTGCTTCCCAGCCTCATGATGCACTTCTTGACAGGCCAGAAGAAGATCAGCTACTTCCCAGCTATTGCTCAGGGTTTCTGTGTTCACACATACGGAGTTGCAGTGCAAACCATTCTGGGGGTGATGGCTATTGACAGGTGAAAAAATGTGTGAGGTGTGAGAACATTACGTACTGCAGTGATGCAAGTGTTTTTAGTTTATAATGTTCAAAATTTGCAGTATCGGAGCATTTGGTGGATTCACTAATTTACATTTAACTTCAATAAATGTTCTTAATAATGAAATAGTTGGATCATATATTATCTTTTACCTCAAAGTGGAACGTCCCTTTCTTTTAATGTTTATTTTAACAGACATAAATTCAAAACAGATAAATGTCAAATACAAATAGCATCTTAATGGGATCCCTGAGAAAGCAGCTTAAATAACCATTTAGTTAAAAACCTGTTCCCTGACAGCTCTGTCTCTCTGCAGGTATGTGGCAGTGTGTGAACCTCTCAGGTATCACTCCATCATGACTTCTGCTCGGCTGCACAGCTGCTGCGCTGTGGCCTGGATCATTGCTCTGCTGCTCATCGCTGTGCTCTTCTCCTTCCACATGAACGTCCCGCTGTGCGGCAATCTAGTCCAACATGTCTACTGTAGCAACCGGGGCATCCTGAACCTGGCCTGCATTCCCACACCTGCCAGCAACATCTATGGTCTTGACATTTACTAAGAGGGAAGCTCCTTGTTTGATCAGAAACTGCATATGAAAATGCCTTGCCTGTGTTTTTCAGGTCTGGCCATGACCTGGTCTGTGAGCACCGGGGTGTTTGTCATCATTGCTTTTTCCTACATCAAAATCCTGAGTGTCTCCTTTAAACGGCAGAAGACCGGCAGCAGTGTTCATAAAAAGGCCTTGCAGACGTGTGTGCCTCATCTCGTTGTGTACGTGCTCTATCAGATAGCCTCAGTTATCATCATTGTCAGTCTCAGGTTTCCCTCTGTCTCCCAGAACATCAGGAAGTTCTTTAGCATCCTCTTCATCATAGCTCCACCAGCTCTCAACCCCATCATCTACGGACTGGTCAGCAAAGACTTACGATCCGGCGTTATGAAGCTTTTCTCCATGCAAGTCATGAGAGTGTGTCATAAGGAGTGACACACAGATGTCTCTCAACAGAAACACCAAAATGATCAAACCCTGCAGAACACGCTGGATGTTGTCTTCTCTTTGGCAACACAAAGAGAAGACTCTGTAAAGAGTTCCCAAACTCTTTAAGGTTTGGCATGTTGAATCAAACCAAAGTTGTCGAGTATCACACAGTTTTTTGTCTCTCTGTCTTCAGCCTTGGCAACAAGGATATTGAAATCTCCCACAATTATTAAGCAGTCATAATCGATTAATATAATGTCCACATATTTTATAGTTTTGTACAGAGTTAGTGTTGGAGCTTATAGCCTTTTTACCTCTATTCCCAAATATTCAAGGGTCAAATTTTCCCAGAAAAACCTTTTTACTGTTAATGAAGCATAAAAATATAAAAATCTCTTTTATATTTTATATTCTTACTTAAAAAAGTGTGATTAGGAGGTGGTGCCACAACCAGTACTAGTGATACATTATTGTCATCCAACAATGTTTCTGTTAGAAAAATGGCTTTATACAAAGCCAAACATCCATCCATCCGACTTCTAACACCCTTGTTCCCAGTGGGGTCAGGAGGTGCTGGTTTCTATCTCCAGCTACGTTCCAGGCGGGAGGCGGGGTCACCCTGGACAGGTCACCAGTCTGTCACAGGGCAACACAGAGACAGACAGGACAAACAACCATCCACACACACCTAGCGAGAATTTAGAGAGACCAATTAACCTGACAGTCATGTATTTGGACTGTGGGAGGAAGCCGTGCAGAATCGAACCCAGGACCTTCTTGCTGCAAGGCCACAGTGCTACCAACTGTGCCACTGTGCAGCCCCCCAAAGCCAAACATAACATTGATAATATTCTCAGTGAAGTCATGAAGCAGAAGCTGACAATGATTTTATATTTAACAGAGACAGTTTAAGTGACTTTCTAATGGATAATTGCTCAAGTTGAGGTTGCGTCAGATAAATCTGAGGTTTGACTTTAAACTGCTGCATTTAGCTTTTCCTGCTTTCTGTTAATGTTCTCTCAGTGATCTGGATACGTTCTGTCCTGTATCGTGCTGCTGGAGGCCAGACGCTTTCTGGAAGAATATAGATGCTAAGCTAATGTCTCTCCCCAAAATCAATCATTAAATCAATCAATCAACAAATTGATCCTTTTTCCAGACACAAAAAAGGGTCCATGGTAAAAACTTAAATAAGACAAACTCATAGAAAAGAATAAATAGAATAAATAATTATTCCAGTTGATAAAATAATTGTATTGATGACTATCCACCAGCAGTAGACACAGGTCACCTCATCATTTGAACCAGCAAATCATTGAGATTCTGTTAACACAATAAAATATGTTTTCACTGTATGATCATTGGCTTTTCTCTGCGTGAAGAAGGAAGGCAGTCGGCAGGACGGCTGTGTGACCAAGAAATCCACTTCTGAATGTTCCTTTAACTTGCAATAAACAGACATGGAAAGATAAATAAAATGTGCTTTATTATTTCAACGAGTGTCAGGTTTAAAATACAAAACAGTTTGTTGTGTTCTTTGTACATGGATAGTTGATGGTTTTATGTGTCATGCTGGGTAAAAAGGCCACCTGGAATAGGAAATTGAAGGATGTAATGTTATCACCTCTTATTACTTTGGGGCAATTCAATCCATCATGAAGGACAGAGGCATCAGATCACTCGTCTCCTGGTACTAAACCTTTGTTTAGTTAAACGCTGTCTCTTGGTTGTGTGTTGTGTGTATTTGGTCTTGTGTTTTGGATTTGCTGTTTTCTACAGCTGTGTTGGCCCAGTCACTCTTGGAAAAGAGGGTTTTGATCTCAGTTAAGTTATTGTCCTGGTTAAATAAAAATATGTTTACACACCTCTATCAGTCACAGATACCAAATGCTGTGCGACCTCTTAGAGCATGAATTATATAAAGATTTACAGCATCTATAAGAAGCATAAGTTCCACCAGAGGAGTTATATAATCTAAGGAGACCAGCTACAGTGTTAGTGCTAAGTTTTGTTTCTTACTCTGGTTGAGAAATGTCTGATAAAGCTGACCCTCAGGTCTTTACTGACCAGTCCATAGATGATGGGATTAATGATCGGGGGAATGATGAAGACAAGAATGCTGAAGAACTTTTTCATGTTTTGGGAAAGAGAGGGGAACCTCTGAATTAAGATCACAATCAGTGAAGAGGTCTGATAGAGAACGTAAACAACAATGTGTGGAGCACAGGTCTGAAAAGCCTTCCTGCGGATGCTGCTGTTTGTTCTGCCTTGTTTTATGGTAACACTCAGGATTCTGATGTAAGAATAGGCGATGATGAGGAAGGTCCCTGTGCTTAAAGTCCAGGTCATCGCTAGACCTGAAAAGAAATAAAGACAAGAGGTTATATATCATAAATATAAAAAAAAAGATTCTAAAGTATCACTTGTGGCAAGATTTTTGTTTGGGTCCCAAGAGGAAATACATTTACTACTTTATAAAAACAGTAGTAAATGTTTTTATTGATGTGATGCTTCATTTTCTGGAGCATCACATGTGACCAGCTGTGTGTTCTAACACAAAATATGAATGTAAAGAGGTAAATATGTGAAAATAGGCAGGCTGCTTCTTAAGAAAAGTTACAACCATTATTATCTGGATTGAATTGCAAGTTGCTGTGTAAACAAAACCATAAAAAATAAACTAATTAAAGTTAGTGTAACTGCTCCTGTTAGGCACAAGCATAGTTTTTATAACAGATTTAAGTGTTCACTAAACCGTTGGTACTGCTTTGCACTAATCTTTTGTTGTAAAGGTTTTTTGGCTCAAGTGAAATTTATTTGACAGTTGTCAGAGTTACTTGTGAGAGAGTGGAAGACATGAAGCTCACATCAAGGACTAAGGCCTCCATACAGGGGTCGCGCTTTGCCCCTGCGCCACTGGCACGCCTGTGGTTTGCACTTATAAGGTTAATATTTCACCTTGTAAGTGAAATACACTTAAACTTTAAAAGTGAAGTACTGACCGTAGATGTTGCTGGCAGGCGTGGGAATGCAGGCCAGGTTCAGGATGCCCCGGTTGCTGCAGTAGACATGTTGGACTAGATTGCCGCACAGCGGGACGTTCACGTGGAAGGAGAAAAGCACAGCGATGAGCAGCAGAGCAACGATCCAGGCCACAGCGCAGCAGCTGTGCAGCCGAGCCGAAGTCATGATGGAGTGATACCTGAGAGGTTCACACACTGCCACATACCTGCAGAGAGACAGAGCTGTCAGGGAACAAAATCCCTAAAGCGGAAAAACATTCTATCTTTCAGACTTTAAACTTGTCAGGAACGGTGGTGTAGTGAGGTGGCGAGGTGGTGAGGCAGATGCTGTGAGACCCAGGTAGCGGTAAAATGATGTATTTAATGAAGACAGAACACAGGGAAACAGTCCAAAACCGAGGCAGCACTGCAGAACAGAATCCGGGGCTCAGCACAGGTAGCGCAAGGTACACGAATGGACTTAGACACAGACTGGCGTACATCAGACAATAGACAAGGACCCGACGAGGAACACAGGACACAGGTGGGACTTAATACACAGAGGGTAATCAAGGGAACAAGACACACCTGGGAACAATCAAGGGGAGACAGGACAACACGGAGAGCACAGAGACACCGAACTAGACATGAAAACACAGAAAAACTCGAAAATAAACACGGAAAAACACAGATCATGACAAAACTGCAGTTTGACAGTCAGTTCTTTAAACTTAAACATGACTTAGTGTCTAAAATTTCCTCAAAGCAGCTACCGGTAAGCTGTTTTAAGACTCAATTGACCAATAATTACATGTGTTAAGATGCAAGAACAAATTCTGATGTATGTTCATAATCCTCTCAGGCATAATAACACTTATTCAGTTAAAAGTATCTGTTTGATAATTTGGAATTTTATTTTATTTTATTTATTTATTTTTTTTTTGCGTTGCCTCAATATACTTGTTGTCACTGTATGAATAAGCTGAATTGACTGAATCAAAGAGAAATCTCTTTAAACCTTCCCACAACCTAAAAACTGATATTAAATACATTGGATAGATTTATATTATGACCACTTTAAAAGTTTGGATTAATTTTCAGACATATCCAAAAAATAGTCATAGCTAACAGTTCATACTCAAAACCTAAAGAGAAAACTTCCTGGAAAAAAAAGAAATAGTTTTATAAACTTTTCTACTCTTTACCTGTCATAGGCCATTGCACTTAAAACAGTCGACATCGCTGCACCGTATGTGTGAGCGCAGAATGCCTGGACGATGGCTGGGATGTAGGCGATCTTCTTCAGCCCCATCAACAGATCCATCATG
>CAEFZY010011265.1:0-10443 GCA_903066815.1 Brachyrhaphis roseni
GAGTGGCGGGGAACAATTACAGCAAAAAAAAAAAAAAAAAAAAACCAAAACCCCCCCCCCCCCCCCTCCCCCTTCACTCTCTGTGTTGTTACACGAAGACTCGTTGCCATAGCAACTGACAACAACGCCACTTTATGTTTTAGGATTAGACACCAAAACGAAAAGAAACGAAAAACACTCAAACATTTCCACATAAAGAACATAACATTCAGTCGGTTATGTTTTTAGGTTGGATGTTTGTGGTTGATTAGCTACCACTGCTATCAGCTAATCTACCACAGCGGTGGTTGATTAGCTAATTTAAACACCTGCTCTATTGATGATACGTCAAAGTTGGTATGAGGGTCGCTTTCTTTTTTGTAGCTAAAGCAAAACACGCCGAATTCCACATAACACCTACATGTTCCGGTGATCTGATATCTGACGCTGTCAGATTAGCATACATGCAGTGAGTGCGCATGCGCATTAAGAACTTCGATCTTCAGAGGACTAATTAATGCGGACTTCTTGTCAAGTTACGACGAAAATAAGTCATTAAATAGTTTTCAATGATAACTAGACAGATATACATACATTGTCGTGGTTTCAAAGTGTATTTAAAGCAGGGTCTAGCTGCAGCTGCTGTGAACTACAACACACTCCCGTGTAAAACTCGCCTACCTCTTGCTTGATGACGGTCTGAGTCGTTAACCGCTAAGTCAGGATGTCATACAGCTGTTAATAACAAAGTGTATGACAATCTCTGTCATGATTCTATGTTGCTGATTGAATAAAATCATATGGTAATGACAGCGTACACTTGTCTGACAGATATAGCCGTCAGTTTGAGCTCAAGCGTATGACGATCTGACAGAACAACGGTTCTCAATGTCAAGCAAGAATAACTGAACTACTTCCTTCTCCCTCGCAAGTTTTTTCTTATTTAAAACTGTTTCCTGACCTTGTCATCAAGTTGCTGTAGTGTTGACAATTTGTAGCAAAGCACTGCGTCCCCTTTTCTTTCATACATCAGGCGTACATTCAAGACTTAGCACGTTTTATTGATAACAGATAAAACCAATGCTACTCAGCCAGCAGTGAAATGGGGAAGGGAGCTTGCGCGTGTGACGTCACGCCTCAAGGTCCTATAGTAGGGTAAACAGCCGCAGCAGTAGGCAGAAATAGTAATAACTAAATAAGCTAATTATTTCCAGTAGTTAAGCAATCTCAGTGACTAATCCATGTCAACTGTTGCTCCACAGGTTTTCCAGCCCTCTCATCTTTCAGCGGCATGATCTCGCAGGGCTGCAGGGCTAATGACTCTAGCTGTGGCAGCTCCAACACCTCAACACTCCTGACCGTCGAAATCAAAACTGAGGCATCCTGCTGTAGTACAGACAAATGTAACAGCGTGACCCTCATTAGCGCTGCACCAGACGTGAAGATGACCTTCCTTTTGACCATGGTTGGAGCCGCCATGGCCTCCATGTTGGGAAACTTTTTGTAATGAAATTACAAACACTATCCACTCCTCTTCACTACTCCTACTTATTTGATTAAAATCCAAATCTTGTCCTCAAACAGCTTTTATCTTTCCTTCATGTAACTTAAAATTAGACGAAGGTTCAAATTATTATGGAAGTTGAACAATGGGATGTTTCATAGAAACGTTGAGCTTAATTTTCCATTATGCTGTTTTGTGACTTGTTTACTTCAATGTAATTATTCCACTAACTCTTTTATGTATTATCATAAAAAATTGCCAATGGAAAAATAAAGACAATTTCTGGGAAAAATCTGTGTTCATTGTCAATTAGTACTTTTTTTGTGTGGCTATTTTGCACAAGAGAGCTCTACAGCCATAAAAGTGGAAGACGCTTTCATACCTTACTTAATAAATATCAGAAATACGTGCAATTACAATGCTAATGGTGAAAACCTCAAACAAAAAAAAAAATCATTCTTAGATAATGATATTTTAGTCCTTTCAGAATGAACTGTTTCAAGGCGTCCTGTCACTTTAAATCCAAACAAAGCTGCTTCTGGCCACGCCCCCAACTCAACTTTTACACTTTGAAAAGCATTAGTAGAGCCTCCTGCACAATCAACAGTAATTCAGCAAGTGGATGGTAAGTCAACAACACAACACTTTGTTGTCTTTTCCAGCAGCCATTGTACAGTGCATAAAGAGGTGAAACCAGCTGACTAAACTTGCTGGATCTCCACTTGGGTTGCTAGGTTACAGGCTGGGGTTTGTGGGGTTGCTAGGTAACGGGCTGGGTTGCTAGGTAATGGGCTGGGTTGCTAGCCCGTTACACACAAAACTATTCATATACACATTTAAAATACTTTCTCAATGCTTGATGTAAATGCAGCATGCAGAAATTTACAGGTTTTAGGTGTTTAGAAGGTCAAAGGTCAACCTAACATCCTGGTTGTCAACAGAAAATTGGGGCGGTATGTTTCTGAAACGGCTCATTTTCCAGACACCAAAATACACATCAACTTTATGCCAGAAACGACACAAAGTTGTTTTTCTGTATTTATTTCCTTTATTTAACCTGGTAAACCCCGTTGAGATCTGGATCTCAAACCGTTGGACCGTTTTTAGAAGCAGTACAGACCCAAATGGAAGTACAAAAACATGCTAAATGTGAATTTTGCATAAATCAAAAATCACATCAAAATATGTTGGTTTGTTAGAATAATTATAAATAATAATTATAAATTATACATCGCCACTTCAATTCAGTGATTATGCAGCTTTACTGAATGTAAAGATGAAAAATTGTCCTGGAAAATTACACTAAGAATCCAAAGAATGGAGTCCAGTGGAAGACCAACTGGTTCTGCAGCCCAGAGTTATGCTGCTGAAAGGTCAAAGGTCACAATCTTTTCACTTGGAAGAGGAATGAAGTGAAACTTATGAAAAAATATGCAAATAAAACATAAATTAAAGGAAGGTTTTATTGATTACTAGCTCTGCCTTAATTGTTTCTCTTAACAGATTTAGAAAAATAAACCCATTTATTAAAACATCAACCAAACAACCAGAATCCCTCCTGGCTGTTCCGGTCTCGGTTTCCACTCCCCCCATCTTTTCTTTCAGATAAGGCGAAACTCAAAAGACCTGAAAAACCCTTCCAGTCCACCTGACCCCCACCCCTCACCTCATATAAGCCTCCGTCCTCAGCGGCAGGCTCATCACTTCAGACTCGCTGGAACGTCCAATCACCTGGAAGAGAGCAAACTTCAGGACTTTGGAGCGAGTAGGACGATTCTTTGAGCAGAAACCAAGAGTGAAATCTACAAAACCAAGATGGGAAAGTTTGTTTTTGCTGTTGTTTCAGCTGTTGCATCTCTGGTTTTGGGTAAGAAAAGTTAACTCAAAAATTACAGGAACATTGTATTTAAATGACAAAAAAATGTATATTACTTAATAAACTTCATCATTATTGTAGTAGTAACTTTTTTTTTTTTTTTATATTTTTGTATTTTATAAATACACCATCATAGTCAAGATTAACCAGTTTCTTTGATTTCACAAGTGGGAATATGTAAAATGACCAAACAATGCTCAAATCAGGCAAAATGATCACTAATACGCCCCATTTTACATGTTTATCTCATTGAGAAACTCACAACTGCAGTCTTCAAATATTTCAGCATCAGCAACATTGCTTCACTGGGAGTTCAGCAGGTTTTGCAAATCACATCAGGGTGTGGTTGATAGGATATCCCAGCAGAAAAACTACTATTCTGCTAAATATTTTGAATGAAGGCAAACATTTTGGTGTATCCTTTATCCCAGCTGAGTCACAGTTTTTTCTGCACTTCGTAAAACTCTTTCTTCTGTTTCAGTGGAGTCCCTGACATGCAACAAATGCTCCTTCAGTCTGTTGGGGAACTGCTTGAACGCCGTTAATGAGACCTGCCCCTCCGCCTTTAATGTGTGTTACACTGGAAGAGCCAGTAAGTGCCAATTTATTGCCTAAAAACATGACAGTGTTTAGTCTAAAATTAGCTAAAAGCTTTGGGAAGTCAATCAATCACCTAAATTACTGTCATTCCCAATTGCTACACTGCAAAAACACAAAATCTTACCAAGTGATTTTGGTATGGCTTCTAGTACAAACATCTTAGTACATTTTAAATAAGACAAACTAACTTACAAGAAATTTTTCAGGGATATATATGAGCTTGTTTTAAGTAAATAATTCCTTGATATTGATTTAAAAAGTATTTATTCCATTGGCACATTATTTCACTTATAAGAAGACATTTTTCTCATGTTGTAAGTGAAATAATCTGCCAATGTAACTAGCACTTTTTCACAGTTATTAAGAAATTTGACTTGAAATAATATCCTATTTCTTGGTGAAAAGTTACTTATCAGTTTATTTTGTCTTATTTTAAGTATCCAAGAAACTAGACTAAAAATACTTGGTAAGATTTTGTGTTTTTGCAGTGTGTAAGCTATCACTTTGAGCAACACAGAGTGGAAATTTTGGTTGCAAATCTGGAATTTCCAGTTTGGTGACCCTTTGGGTCAACAGAGCATCAGAGGAAAAGCATTTTTTTAACTCAAAAAATTAGATAAAACCACCAATTAGATGCAGAGTTTTCCAAACCCACTGATTTTAATTCATCTGTTTCTCTGCAGCGTTCCCGTCCCTGCCAGACTTTGTGGGCTTCAACATCCAGGGCTGCAGGGAAAACACCACCGGCTGTGATGCAACCACCCCTGACACCCTGCTGGGGGTCACCTACAACACCAAGGTCACCTGCTGCTCCACCGAGAGCTGCAACCCCATCACACTCAGCGCCGCTCCGTCCAACAAGATGACCTTCAGCGCCGCCGTCGGTGCAGCCGTCCTGGCCTCCGCACTCGGAAGAATTTTGTAATTTAATACGAAAGTTGATTTATGTGTTTGCACACAACAGGTGCATCTGGATAAAATCAATAATTAAATCAAAGCTATACTAATTTGCTCAGAGCTTCTCAAATCATGGTTTAGTTGTTTAAATCAGGAAAGTTGATCAATGGGATGTTTCAGAGAAACATTGAGGTTGTTAATCTTTCTTGATGATGTTTTGCTTTTTTGTGCATTTTTTAATCAAAATTTATTTTTCCTTGTAAGCTTTGTGCCATAATAAACTAAACTACCTCTATCTATGAAAACAATTTCTGCAACCGTCTCTTTGGTGTCTGGGTCTACATTTATGATCACATTAAAGTTTATTTACCTTTTTAACTCTTCAGCAGCTATAGCAAAAAACAGCACTCCAAGTAAAATGAATATTTCTTTGAGGTGATAAATAATTTTAAAAATAGTCGGTAAATATCTGCGTCTTTTATGAAGCTTTTTGTTATGGAAATTCTTGCATCATCTAAGGCTATGGCTGTGTGAACTGTGCTGGTTGGACCAAAAATAATAGATGAAAAATAAATTCAGGTCAAATTATTAAAGACAAGAAATAGAAAGAAACATTTAGATGTTAGGATATTAGGATAAACATAATGCAAAATGCTCAGTTCCTATTTCTGGCCATTTTTAACATATTTAAAGACATTTTACTGAACGTAAATAAAGAGTAGGATGAGCATGGATAAATAGCGATGTTTCTTACTTTAATTGCACGTTTCAAACTTCCCAATAATCAGTGTGATGGACAGAACAGTAAAATGACAGTCAGGTTAAATCCCAAAAATATGTTTTAATGTAACCCAAAACATAAACTTGGATAAAGCATATAAAACAACAATATTGGGCCCTGAAAAGAGGTAGCTAAAGTTCAACAGGTTCTGCGACTTTGACTCAGCTGCAGCTCATTGTTAAGGAGGATGATGCTCCTGTCAAAGGTTACATTAGGAGTAAATTCACACATTTGTTTCACTTTTGTATTTTTGTCAATTATTATTATTATTAATTTAATTTTTTTTCAAAATTTCCTACAAAAACCCCCCAAAACAAATATGAAACTTTGTTTAGAAACTTGCAGTAAACTCTTTTCACAGATTTTCCTGTGATGACGACACTCACAGTTACTTTGCACATATTTATGTTTTGATTAAGTACATTATCAGCAACAAAATCTTTCTAGTCACTCTTGCTCATCTTCCTCCTCCTCCGACATTCCTTAAAGATAAACAAAAAAACCTGAATAACCCCTTTTTCATGCATTGTCCCCTCCCTTTCTCCATTTAATATAAATCTCTGTCCTCATCAACGTCCCCATAAAGATCATCTGGAAGAGAAGAAACTCCAGGCTTTCACAGGAAGGATTTTCTTTTCGTCTTTGAGATAAAACTCAAATCAACCAACTGAGATGGGGAAGGTTTTTCTTTCAGTTGTTGCAGTTGTTGCATGCTTGGTTGCTGGTGAGTATCTGAAATGTGATTTAATCATTGCTCAAAGTTTCATACACTGGGTGCAAAACCCAAAATCTGACAAAGTAATTTTGGTCTAGTTTCTACTGCAAGTATCTTAGCAAACTTGAAATAAATCAAAACTAACTTGCAAGTACATTTTTAGCCAGATATAGCAGCTTGTTTTAAGTCGAAGATTGATGAAAAAGTGCTAGCTCCATTGACAGATTATTTCACTTATGACATGGGAAAAAACGTCTTATTATAAGTTTAATAATCTGCCAATGAAACAAGTACATTTTAAAGTCAATATTAAGGAATTATTGACTCAAAATAAGCTCCTATTTCTTGCTGAAAAAATATTTTAGTTTTGTCTTATTTCAAGTGTACTGAGATATTTGCTCTAAAAACTAGACTAAAAATTCTTGCTAAGATTTTGTTTTTGCAGTGTATGTGAGCCTGAACATGATTTATGAGAAAACGTTTCTTAACATGTTAACATTTAGCATCAACATTTTATGGGTTTTTTTTTTAGGAATAATTAGCTTAGATTATCAAAGTATATTTCCAAGAAGTCTCAAATTTTTTATAAACTCATTTTCACTGACAAATATCTTAAAATATAAAGGTCAACACATGTTGACAAGGTCAAAAAATACACCTGTTACTTTTATTAAACAACCCACACCAGCTACATCCAACTTGAGACAGATATCTTCCTAACCTGTTTTATTCAAAAGTATTAACGTCTAAAAAACAACAACAAAAAACACGCCTGAAGTAGTCTACAAATCTTTTCATTATTTGGTAATGTGGTAATGTAATTTTTTGGTGAGCTTTTTCTGAGGCCAAATAGCAGTGTGTTTCCAGTCAGAAATCAGAAATAATTCAATTGGAGAAAACCTTATTGATTAGAACCAATAAATTGAAAGTGACTTGTTTCAACCCAAATTTATTTATGTCAGAAAAGACAACTAATCTCAAACACTGCAAAAACACAAAGTCTTACCTAATATTTTACGTCTTGTTTTAGTGCAAATATATTAGTACACTTGAAACAAGACAAAATTAACTTACAGGTAAGTTTTTAACAAGAAATAGGAGCTTGTTTTAAGTCAATAGCTCCTCCATACTTATGAAAAAAGTATTAGTTCCACAATAAACTGGCAATGTGCCGTTTCCTAGCAACCCTAGCCAAGTCCAGCCCGTCACCTAGCAACCCAGTTCTAGTTCCAACGGCAGATTTTTTCCCATTTACAACAATATTTATCTCATGTTATAAGTCAAAAAAATTGCCAATGGAACTAATACTTTTTTCATCTATGATAAGGACTTACTGACTTAAAACAAGCTTTTATATCTTTCTGAAAAGTTACTTGTAAGTTAGTTTTGTTTTATTTCAAGGGTACTGAGATACTAGAAACTAGACCAAAAATACTTGGTAAGATTTGGTGTTTTTGCAGTGGCAGTACACAAATGCTGTATATTTATCATGCTTCCTCCTGATAAATGTTCTTTTTGAATGTATTTTCAGTGGAGTCCCTGACCTGCAACAGCTGCCTCTTTAGTGTGGTGGGTTTCTGCGTGAAGCCGTCTACTGAGAACTGCTTAGCCAATGTGACCCAATGTTACACTACAACATTGAGTAAGTAGTTGTCTAAAAATCTCCCATGGCGTAGCCATTGTAGTTAAACTGTTTGCATTTCTGGCAGTCAGGCGAGTATTTCCAGTTTCACAAAGTTTCTTAGCAGGAGAGTAAAGACAAAAAAGAAAGGTTAGAGAGGCGGAGAGGAAAGTTTTCAGCAGAAAACGCAGTAACATCTCTTGTTAAATATCAATTAGGCTATGTTCACACTGCAGCCTGAAGTGACCCAATTCGACCTGTTTCTGATCTTTTCATGAACAACACAGATCTGATTTTTTTCTAATGTGACCAGCCACTTGGGTATCCGATTCATATCTGATCTTTTCATATGTGACTTGAATCTGAATGGCCAGGTCGCGTTCATCCTACCTGAACGACATTGACAAACGTCTTTATTCTGCACAAGCGTGAAGAAAAACAACAACTATGGTGGACTATAATGAGGACTAAGTTGTTAATGTGCTGGCTCCAGTCGGACAGCAACTTCAAAATCGTAAGATACGATCCACCATTAGCATCCATGTTTACTTCCGCAAACACTGAGCTATTCTTCTTCTTCCTGCGGGACACTTTCAGGTTGTTTACAGTTTATCAAAAGTCATATGCTGTATATTTAGAAGTGTGAACATCCACGCCAAAAAGATCGGATTTGACAAAAAATCTGAACTGGGTCACTTCAGGTTGCAGTGTGAACGTAGCCTTATTCTTCACTGTCTGATCTATCTCAATCATTTCTTTACAGAGTTTCCCAATGTCACCAACTTCAATGGTTTTGGCTTTTATGGCTGTGCTACGGACAACGCAACCTGTGGTTTATCAATCACTAACTCGCTCCTGGGCGCTGCTTACACATTCAATAACACCTGCTGTCAGACGGATAAGTGTAACACCGTCGCTGTCAGCGGAGCCACAACAACCAAGATGACCTTCACTGCTGCCATCCTTGCCTCTGTGTTGGGAAGCATGTTGTAATGAGATTACAAAAAACTCCCAGCTTGTTCTCTTTAAAATCATTTGTGCAATTTAGAAATGTTTCTACATTTTATTTTTAAAAAAAGCCTGTATGAAAATAAATCTTTGAAGAAATCAAACGCTGAAGCTAAATTTGGACTGATTCACAGATGTCAACGTCATGATAGCTGACCAATGAGATGTTTCATAGAAACATTGAGTTTAAACACACTTCATGATGATGTTTTGCTTCGTAATTCTCAAAAATCAAACTGTTTCATCTCTGCAGCCTCTTAATTATACGAATGTAAATCAATAAAATCAGAGTAAAGACGTCTGTTGTGTCCATGAGTCCTTCATTAGCTACACAAGACATGTTTATCTATTTAAAAACTTAAATCTCATTGAGATTAAGTTTTTACACAACAGCAGCACAGCGACAACTACAGCACATTTCATAAAACTACAGATATAAAAGCATAAGCAAAGTACAATGTGCATTGAATAACAAAGAGCAGACACACCCATAAAACTCAAAATACAACCTTCCTGATATTTTATTTTACCGGTCCTTAATAAAAGAAAACTTATTTAACAATTTTTATCAACTTATTTAAGTGAATATAACCAAGAAGTAGCTGTAACTCATTATTCATACTAAATCCTGTCAGAAAACTCACTTTTTATCTTTTAATTTGAGTCTCATTGGGGCTTTTATGTGATCGTGTTTCCTTATTTTTAGACAGTTTGAGGGAGTCTGTTAGATTTGATTTTATTAATCTCACTCTATCTTTTGCCTCTTCAAATGTTCAACCAACCATTTCCATTATGTTTACAAATGTTCTCTGAGGTTCTCTGATACAAATCTGATTAAAACTATTGTTTTTAGATGGTTTTTCTGTGACACTCTGGTTCCCTCCAGTGGTAATCAGGCAAACTGTTAGCTTCAGCAAACAAACTGAGAGACAGAATCATGTTAATTAAAACTGAATCAATGAAGATTATATTAAAGACACAATCATTTCTAGCACTTAAACTTTATACCACTCTGGAGCTACCCTCCACATAATGGAACATAATAATTTTACTTTACAAAGGTTACTAAAATGTTTCTTTTTCTGAAACTGGACAAACACAAACCCAAGTCATAAACCAGAAAACTGACTAAATCTTCCAATTATTATTAAAGATTCAAAATTATTTACTAAATTGATGAACCCTGTTAAGCATCACTACGGCTAAAACAAGAAATGAGCACCAAAGATTGATCCTAATCAAACTAAATGTTATTTTTAAGATTGAACATTTAAGTTAAGTTTATTTTAGTGATTTATTGCATTAACTTTAACCATGGAGGTTCTCGGTTAAATTCCATAAGAACAGCTGTACTACCTATTTTGTTGTTCAGTTTACTGTACAACGACAATAAGTCAAATCAAATCTAAATACGTATGTTAGAAGACAAATCTAGTCTCTTTTTGTAATGACGTAATGTTTA